>ML323381.1:0-40981 GCA_005239505.1 Nicotiana paniculata | reverse complement strand
TTTGTATTCCCTGCAGACTTTGATATTCTGGATTTCCAAGTAGATGAGGAGATTCCCATCATCTTGGGAAGGCCATTTTTAGCCACTGAGAGAGCACTGATTGATTGCGAGACTGGGGAATTAAAAATGAGGTAAAACAATGAGGAAGTGATATTCAATGTCCAACAATCCATGAGGAGACCCAGTGAATATGCAAACTGCTCACTAGTGGAGGCGATAGATGTGATCTTGTATGATGAAGATGCGACCCTTAATGCCAAAGATCCATTGGGAGCCTGTTTGACAAATTTAGAGGAAATGGACGGCGAAGGGTTGGCAGAATGGGTCATAGCACTCGAGGGCCAAGTATTTTGGAAGAGGGAACCTCGATTTGAACCCCTCTATTTAGAAGAGATAGCTACACTACCCGCAAAACCATCGATGAGACACCACCAACACCCGCAATCCAGCCCACCTCAGGTGTGCTTTCTTGGGTCCCAATTAAACTTTGCCTGTCATCATATCACCTGTTTTGCTAGCTGCGAGGTAGAACAATTACTGAAAGTGTTGCAAGAGTGAAAAACTGCCATTGGTTGGACCATGGCAGACATAAAGGGTTCAGCCCGGCCTTCTGCATGCATAAAATTCATCTGGATGAAGGGCACAATCCTTCCAGGGAACATCAACGAAGGCTGAACTTGCATATGAAAGAGGTAGTGAAAACGGAGGTGATCAAGTGGCTGGACACGGGCATCATCTTTCCCATATTTGACAGCAATTGGGTGAGCCCCGTCCAATGTGTACCGAAAAAGGGCAGAATAACTGTTGTACAAAATGAGAAGAACTAGTTGATCTCAACTCGTACAGTCACCGGGTGGCAGATTTTCATGGATTATAGGAAACTAAACGCAGCCGCTCGGAAGGACCATTTCCCCTTACCCTTTATTGACCAGATGTTGGACAGGTTAGCTGGGCGATCCAGTTTTTGTTTCTTGGACGGATACTTGGGGTATAATCAAATCTAAACAGCCCTGGAAGATAGAGAGAAAATGTCCTTCACATGACCATATGGCATCTTTTCCTTTCGGAAAATGCCCTTTGGACTTTGCAATGCACCGACCACATTCCAGCGGTGTATGTTAGCCATCTTTACCGACACGGTCGAAGAAATTATGGAGGTGTTTATGGATGATTTTTCCGTGGTGGGAGATTCATTTGAAGATTGTCTCCATAACATCAAAAGGGTGCTCAAATGATGTGTGGAGATAAATCTGGTGCTGAACTGGGAGAAAAGCCATTTTATGGTATAAGAAGGAATACTGCTGGGAAATAGAGAGTCCAAAATGGGGATTGAAGTAGACCGTGCGAAAGTTGACGTAATTGAGAAGATCCCACCACCCACTTCGGTGAGAGCAGTGAGGAGTTTCCTTGGGCACGCCAAATTCTACAGGCGGTTAATCAAGGATTTTTCAAAGATTGCTAACCCTTTATGTAAGCTGCTTGAAAAGGACATGCAGAACAGATATCCACAGCTATTCAGCACTCCAAGTACGATTCTGGTCTGCTCGGGGATGAACGTTTGTTTAAGAGAGGGAGAATGTGACGACCCAACCGGTCGTTTAGCGTATTAGGATCCCGTTTTCCTGAATAAAACTTCCCTTAGTGGCAATTCGTGCTTTATGACTCGTGGGAGCAGGTAGTTCGGGATTTGGGAATGATTTGGATGATTTAGGAACACTTGGTTCCTTAAGGTTGGCCTATTTTTCCAAATTTGACCTCTGTCAGCATTTTGAGCAAACGACATCGGAATCGAGTTCTAAACGCTCTAGTAGCTCCGTATGATGATTTCAGACTTGGGCGTATGTTCCGCTCGAGTTTCTGATTAATCGGGAGCATTTTGGCGCGCGAAATGGACATAAGGATTTCCTTATATTCGAAATTTGGGTTGGGATGCGATTTTATGCTATCCAGGACCGAACGTAATTTTGGGATAGGGGATAGTTCCGCATTGTCATTTATGACTTTTCTGCAAAATTTGGGATCATTCCGAGTAGTATAGACCCGTTCGGCGCAATATAATGAATTCTATAATTTCTTAAGTTCTTAATTTGATTCAAGGGGTTTTGGAGGGTGATTTTGAGTTTCAGCGATGTTTTGAGTGTTCCGTGGGCTCGAGCGAGTCCGTCGTATGATTTGGGAGTTGTTGGTATATTTTGTCACGTCAGGTGCGAGCAGGGCACCTGCAGGAGCGGAGCCGCAGGTGGGGATTCCTTCTTCGTAGGTGCGATGCCCAGCCCCAAGCCCAGCTCCGCAAGCGCGGCCATTTCTTCGCAGGTGCAGGACCGCACCTGCGGTCCCAAAGTCGCAGGTGCGAGAATCCCTGTAGGCAGTCCCTATTTAAGTTCCAAAATGGGTCTTTTCACCACATTCATTTTAAACCTCCATAGTTGAACTCCCAAGCTCCAGGGCACTCCAACCTCGACCAAGATTGTGTAAGGTGAGTGATTCTACTCCATTTATCTAATTAAAGTCATGAATTGCCAAGGAAATCCCCTACTAATTCATAGAATATCAAGGCTTGAATTCAAAATGGGGTTTTGGGAAAACTAATGAATTATCTCTTTTGAGCCATGAATTCTTCTATGACTGGTTTAATTATGATCCTTAGGCTCCGGGTAATCTACTTCTTCAAGAATTTTCGAATTCCGAACGTATGGGCCCGAGGTCGAAATCCCAAATTCCTTCAAGAATGTTAATTTTTGGGATTTCTTATTAATTCTTCTTCTTGGAACTTAAATTGATTCATTCATCCTATGTTTGGCTAGTTGTGAGTCGTCGAGGGTAGTTTCGGAGTTCGGGCTCATTCTTGATCCCGTACTTCATCCGAGGAGTGACTTCGTCGAGGAGAGTCTCCTTTCTAACCTTGTAAGAGGGAAATGTCCCTCTAGACAACCTTAATTGCTTTGTGATCTTGTTTGGGGGCTATGTACGCACCAAGTGACGAGAGTCCGTACATAGTGACTATTATTGCTTCGTCCGGGTAGTTAGGACACAGCATGCTCATTATTTTCCCTTGCCATGACATAAATATGATATGTACGCTTGTATTATTTGGCATTGCTTTATCCAAACACTGTGGGACTTGACTTGATTAAATTGTGATTTTATTATGGGATCGGGTCGTACCCATGGTAGAGTGATGATTGATTATATTACGGTATCGGGTCGTACGCCACGACAGAGCGATGATTGATTATATTATGGGATCGGGTCGTACGCCACGACAGAGTGATGACTGATTATATTATGGGATCGGGTTGTACGCCACGACGAGATTCAAATTTAAGGATGGGATTGGGCCGTACGCAACGACGAGATTGAAATTTCAAGATGGGATTGAGCCGTACGCCACGGCGAGATTGACATTTCAGGATGGGATCGGGCCGTACGCCACAGCGAGATTGAGATTTTATGATGGGATCTGGCCGTATGCCACAGCGAGATTCAGATTTCAGGATGAGATCGAGCCGTGCGCCACATCGGGAATAATGTGAGTGGGTACGATATGGGGCGGGCTCTGTTTGGTTATTTGATTCTACTTGCTTACAATTTTCCTTACATCCTGCTTATTATGTCACTGCTGGACCTTAGTGAGTATCAAGTCAACCTCTCGTCACTACTTCTTCGAGGTTAGACGGGACTGGGTACATATTTATGTATGTACTCATGCTGCACTTTCTTCTCTTTCTGCACTTTACTGTGCAGGTCCGGAGGTTGGTCCATCTGACTATATGTCCGGTGCTATGTATTGACCGAGTGGCTTTACTCCATGGTGAGCTGTCCTCCTTGGTGGCCTTCCGACAGCACCACTGGAGTTTCCTTGTCACATTTCTCTGTCCTTTGTTCAGACTGAGGCTCTGTATATATATTTCAGTTATTGTTTACTCAGTAGTTGCCTGTGGCACACGTGACACTAGTTCCTGGCACACACATAGCGTATGTTTTGGGTTTTGGGCTGTATATTATTGGACATGATTATCGTTTAGTAATTTATTTATGGTGTTATCCCATATTGCAGGTTATTATGATGTTTATATATGCTTAAAACTGGTAAAAAAATGTGGGGTTATTAATCAAGTGGGGATGGTAAAACTTAGCGTCATTTAAGCTGGCTTGCCTAACCTCCCTGTTGGGCACCATCGCGACTTGAATTGGCATTCGAGTCGTGATATTCGTCTACCCCTTCTATTCATCTGGAAGATATTCCAGAAGATAGCCCGTTATACGGACATCTGCATTCATATTTAGCTGCCCAAAAGTAAAGTGATACATTTGCTTCAAGTGCTAAAGAAGAGGACACTGATGATATTAGTCCTATGAAAAATTGCCAATAAAAGAAATGATGTTTCTTTTAGAAAACTCCGAGATTTAGAGAAAATATGAGCCTTGGAAGATATTCCAGAGATATTTAATTAATGGATTTTATTATTCGGGTGAGTCATACAAAACTCGTTCATATTATGAAACTATTTTCACCAGTACCGGCAGTGCAGAGTTTCAACACTTTTCATTTTATAACACAGCCGAGAATGTTTATAACTTCTCAAAAATAATTATTAAACATATTATATCTGTTGAAGATTAGGGGATTCCCACAATGAAGGAAAGGCAGATAAGCCTTAACAAAACCCGTATGAATTTTACATATTGGGATTATATCCAAGCCTTTGATAAAGTGATTTATTATAATAATGAGAGACACAAACATACTTGGTTCATACAAGTATGTGCAAAGATATTTGCAGAATCCATTCCTAATTGGTTCCTAAATTGGGGGTCATCCCACGGTCCGACAGTCAGAATATTACAGGACACAAAAATTTTACCCGATTTGAATAAATTATACCACACAGATCATATGTGTTATTTGGAAAAAAATGACCAGTTATATTTCTTTATAGAATTCTCTATTCCATGGATTAATAAATGAACTCCAAAATTGGGATTCACAGATGAACAGATTCCTTGTTTATATTGGACATTTTTTTAATAATTTTTGGGATAATTAATGAAAAAAGATCCCAAAACAAAAGTATTATATGGTCAAGAACTCTTGGATTCCATTAAAGCAAAAATCAAAGAATAATCAAAAAATCCTCAAAGGAGAATGATTGGTAATAGCTGTCACGACCCCAAATCCTAACCGGCCGTGATGGCGCATATCGTGGATCTAGGCTAGCCGACTAGGCATGTTCACAATTCCTCTTAAAAATCCATTTAAGTTTAAGGCAATTCGTAACAACATACAGAAAGTATGCTTAACATAATAGGAAAGTTTTATACATACAGTACTGCACTCCCCCAAAACCCGGAGCCAACATGTCATGAGCATCTAGTGAAGCCAAAATAAAGTATTATGATACAAAATTTCGAGTCAAAGCTAAGTACAACAGGAAAGGAAAGAAGAGATGCTGCAAACGGTGAACAACTACCTCTATATCCCCACGATCCGGCTCCGCTACGATATATATATATATATATATATATATATAAGCTAATGCTCGATCTTTGCTCCTGAATCTGCACAAAGAGGTGCATGGAGTAATGTGAGTATGCCAACTCAGTAGTAATGGAGATAAATCAAGTCTAAGTAGCAAGGAATTACATAAAAATCAATGCCATTAAGTCACAATATACACAACCTTACTTTCAAATAGTACACATAAATATACAAAATCATCATGCTTTAGAAATCAACTTCATAAAAGTCCTTAAAACAATGCACATTTTTAACAACCTTAAAATGAAGATTTGGTATGCAATATGAATGTAGTAAAATCATAAGTAGGCCCTCGGGAGAAAACATGTTTCATAATCAGCCCATCGGGCATGCCCCACAATCCCTCAGCACCTCACAATCACTCGGCACCTCACAGTCACTTATGTCTCCCAATCACTCGCACTCGGTGCACTCACTGGGGGTGTGTATAGACTTCGGAGGGGCTCCTTTAGCCCAAGCGCTAATATCACTAAGCACCTCACCATCATTCTTTTCCCTCGGCCACACTCGGTGGAACAACTCGAAAAGCCCCTCGGGGGAAGTAATAGAACGGGGTACTCGAACCGAAAACATCATTTTAATGCTCATGTAGTGTAAGTCAGGCTGAGTTTCAAATAAAACAGTATGCACAATGATGCTGAGTAAAACCATCAACGGGTAGTGAGGAAAACATCATTAAAACACCCTCAAAGGGTCTAAACAAATCGTCACGAGGCCCCAAACATGGCTTATAGCCCAAATATTTCACAAATATTTAGAACATAATTTAACATAAGATTTTGAGTAAATATGCAACTCATTTGTCGCCGCGGAGAGGACTTAGTCCAATCCAAAAATCAGTACGTGCCACATGTTCGCCATCCGACATGTGCGCCTTTCCAAATTTAGTGAGAAAATAATGCAGTCCAGGGTTCCATACCCGCAGGACAAAATTTAAGACCATTACTTACCTCTAACGGGCCACGACACTAGTCCGCTATGCCTTTGCCCCTCAATTTTCTTCCTGATTGCTCCGAATGTAGCCAGAAGCCAGTCAACATCATTAATATAAACTCATGGAACACAAGCCAAACGAAAATCATCAAATTTAAACAAAATCTCGAAATTTGGCCGAACCCGAGCCCCAAGCCCACATCTCAGAATTCGATAATTTTTACATCACTAGAAACCTCGACCTCCCACGATTATATACATACCAATAACGCTTGAATCGGACCACACTTAACTACTCAAATCCTCAAAGGAAAAATAAATTTTCCCATGCACCCTTCTTCCCCAATTTGGGTTTAATTCCAGCAAATTCTATGGTTTAGTCACTTAGAAATGGACATATGAACGAGTTATGAATTTAAGAACCTTACCTACAAGTGATTCCCTTCAATTCCCTCTTCAATCCTCTCAAAAGACCTCCCAACTCGTCAACAATGGAGGAAATATGAGTCAATTTCGCACAACAGGCCTTTTAAAACATTCTGCCCAGCTATAAAATTTCCTTCACTTTGATCGTGATCCTTGGCACGCGATCGCGATTCATAGACCAACCAACCAATGCGATCGGAGACCAATACACGCGATCGCATAGAACAATTCTCCACCCCATGCACGCCTCTCAAAATACTCTACGCGATCGCAGAACCACCCACGCGATCGAACTGCCTATCATGCCCAACCTATGGGATCGCAATCCTAACCACGCGATCACATAGAAAAAAAGGCCTGCCCCACTATTATACTTTACGCGATCGCAAACATCCTCTCGCGATCGCGTAGAAGGAAATCAGAACCTCACACCCGCAAAAATCTGCCCAATTTTCAAGCCAAGAATTGGTCCGTTAATCACCCGAGGCCCTTGGGACCTCAACCTAAACATACCAACATATCCCATAACATTATTCCAACTTAGTGGAGCCTTCGAAACACCAAAAAAAACACGAAAACACCGAAATTACATCAAATTCAAGCCAATGAACTTTTAAACTTCCAAATTTTGCCAACTAGGCCGAAACCAACCACAACACCTCCGATTGACCTGAAACTTTGCAGACATATCCAAAATGGCATTACGAACCTGTTCCAACTTCGGGAATTCTATTCCGAAATCGATAGCCTAATTTCCACTGCCGACGCGAAATCGCCAAAAACTAACTTTCGCCAATTCAAGCCTAATTCTGCACCGGACATCACAAAAATAATCCGAACACACTTCTAAGTCCCAAATCACCTAACGAAGATATTCGAGCCATAAGATCCGAATTCTGGGGTCGTTTACCAATAAGTCAACTCTCATTTGACTTTCTTAACTATTAGGCTACTTTAAAAGGCTAAATGCCTAAACTGTCATTGTAACCACTCCGGACCCAAACAAACTGACCCAATACATCTAAAATAAGATAGTGATACATGACAAATGCAGAAACAAGGGAAATGGTGTAAATCTCACGGAACGACCAATCGGGTTGTTACATCCTCCCCATCTTAAACAAACGTTCGTCCCCGAACAGGTCTAGAAACGTACCTGGAGCCTAGAATAAGTGAGGATATCTGTCTCGCATCTCCCGCCGGGTCTCCCAGGTGGCATCCTTCACCGGATTTCCTCTCCACTGAACCTTCACTGAAGCTATATCCTTAGACCTTAGCTTCCTGGCGTGTCGACCCAAAATAACCACTGGCTCTACCTCATATGACATAACACCCTCGAGCTGAACCGGTTTGAAGACAAAACATGGGAAGGGTCACTAACATACTTCTGGAGCATCGAAACATGGAATACTGGATGAATACTCGATAAACTGGGAGGCATAGCAAGCCTATAAGCCACCTCCCCAACCCTTTGAAGTACATCAAAAGGCCCAATGAACCTGTGACTCAGCTTCCCTTTCTTCCCGAATCTCATAACACCCTTCATGGGTGACACCTTCAGCAACACCTTATCCCAACCATGAAAGACATATCTCAGACCTTCCGGTCCGCATAACTCTTTTGCATAGACTGCACCATGCAAAACCACTCCTGAATTAAGTTTGCCTTACTCAAAGCATCCTTAACCAAGTCTGTGCCCAATAGCCTAGCCTCGCCCGACTCAAACCAACCAACCGGAGATCTACACCTCCTACCATACAAAGCCTCACGCGGAGCCATCTGAATACTCGACTGATAGTTTTTATTATATGCAAACTCCACTAGTGGCATAAACTGATCCCATGAACCACCAAAGTCAATCACACAAGCACGCATCATGTACTTTAAAACCTGAATGGTACGCTCCGACTGCCCGTCGATCTGAGGATGAAACGATGTGCTTAACTCAACCTGAGTACCCAACTCTCTCTACACGGCTCTCCAAAACTGAGATGTGAACTGAGTGCCTATGTCGGAAATGATAGAAACTGGAACCCCATGCAAACGGACAATCTCCATGATATAAATCTCAGCTAACCTCTCCGATGAATACGTAGTACCAACAGGAATGAAGTGCGTGATCTTGGTAAGCCGCCCCACAATAACACATATAGCATCAAACCTCCTCGAAGTCTGTGGGAGTCCAACTACAAAGTCCATGGTGATCCGCTCCCACTTCCATTGTGGAATATCAAACCTCTAAAGCAACCCACCAGGTAAAGGTAGCACCGGCGAACTAAAAGGTAACAAAGGAGACCCCGCTGGTCTCTAGAATACCTGCGGTGCCGTATCCTCTGGCACCTATCTAGAAATCCTTGGGCATTCTCGCCCTCTGTATCGTTGAAAGTCGGAGGCTGATGTCTGTTGAATCTCTCCAACCTGCGCTGCTCGTCCTCAGGCATAACATAGACCACATAATCTTGAACCGGAGCAGCTGGCTGAGCTGGGGCTGCTCCCGCTGCCTAAATACCCTGTGCAACCTGCTCAGGTGCCCGAGTAGCTGGAGTCTGATCGCATCCCCCAGCCTGAGCTATGGTGGCAGAAGAAGTCATGGCAACTGCCTGAGCCAAACCGGTGCATAATGACAATATCTAAGGCAGGGCCTCCTGACGACCCGGTATAACCATATCCATTGTTGGTGCCTGAGCCTATCCCGCTGGGATACCGTCAACGGGCACCTAATCATGAACGGAAGGGGGATCCTAAGGTACTGTCTCGGCTAATGCGCGGGCTGGCCCTGTCCCTCTACCACGGCCTCAATCGCGGCCTTGACCTCTCGCCGGTCTAGCCGGTCTAGCCGGTGACTTGTTACCCTGATCAGTATGGCGTGTCCTCCCCATCTGGGAGAGAATGAAACAACGTAAGTTCAGATTTCAAGAATCAATAGATCAGCAAGAAAGTGTTCAAGAAAGTATAGAATGTTTCCTAAAAGTTCGGCAGCGTCTCGAAGATAAGTACAGATGTCTCCGTATCGATCCGCAAGACACTACTAAACCTGCTCATGGCCGTTGGGTCCAATGTAACCTAGGGTTCTGATACCAAGCTGTCACGACCCCGAACCCTAATCGGTCGTGATGGTGCCTATCGTGAAACTAGGCTAGCTGACTACCGCGTGTTCACAATTCCTCTTGAAAATCCCATTTAAGTTTCAAGCAATTCGTACCAACATACAGAAAGTTTGCCTAACCTAATAGGCAAGTTTTATACATAAAGTACTGCCATCCCCCAAAACCCGGAGCCAATATGTCATGAGCATCTAGTGAAATAAACCAAAATAAAGTATTATGATACAAAGATTCTGATTCAAAGCTAAGTACAACAGGAAGGGAAATCAGAGATGTTGGGAACGCTGAACAACTACCTCTATATCCCCACGATCCGGCTCCGCTGTGATATATATATAAGCTAATGCTCGATCTCTGCTCCTGAATCTGCACAAAGAGGTGCATGGAGCAATGTGAGTATGCCAACTAGGTAGTAATGGAGATAAATCAAGTCTAAGTAGCAAGGAATTACATAAAAGTCAATGCCATTAAGTCACAATATACACAACCTTACTTTCCAATAGTACACATAGATATACAAAATCATCATGCTTTAGAAATCAACATCATAAAAGTCCTTAAAACAATGTACATTTTTAACAACCTTAAAATGAAGATTTGGTATGCAAAATGAATGTAGTAAAATCATAAGTAGCACCTCGGGCGAAAACATGTTTCATAATCAGCCCATCGGGCATGCCCCACAATCCATCAGCACCTCACAATCACTCAGCACCTCACAGTCACTCATGTCTCCCAATCACTCGCACTCGGTGCGCTCACTGGGGGTGTGTACAGACTCCGGAGGGGCTCCTTTAGCCCAAGCGCTAATATCACTAAGCACCTCACCATCATTCTTTTCCCTCGGCCACACTCGGTGGAACAACTCGAAAAGCCCCTCGGGGGAAGTAATAGAACGGGGTACTCGAACCGAAAACGTCATTTTAATGCTCATGTAGTGTAAGTCAGGCTGAGTTTCAAATAAAACAGTATGCACAATGATGCTGAGTAAAACCATCAATGGGTGGTGAGAAAAACATCATTAAAACACCCTCAAAGGGTCTAAACAGATCGTCACGAGGCCCCAACATGGCTTATAGCCCAAATATTTCACAAATCTTTATAACATAATTTAACATAAGATTTTGAGTAAATATGCAACTCATTTGCCGCCGCGGAGAGGACTTAGTCCAATCCAAATATCAGTACGTGCCACATATTCTCCATCCGATATGTGCGTCATTCCAAATTTAGTTAGAAAATAATGCAGTCCAGGGTGCCATACCCTCAGGACAAAATTTAAGACCATTACTTACCTCTAACGGGCCACGACACTAGTCAGCTATGCCTTTGCCCCTCAATTTGCTTCCTGAGTTCTCCGAATGTAGTGAGAAACCAGTCAACATCATTAATATAAACTCATGGAACACAAACCAAACGAAAATCATCAAATTTAAACAAAACCTCAAAATTTGGCCGAACCCGAGCCCCAAGCCCACATCTCAGAATTCGATAATTTTTACATCACTAGAACCCTCAACCTCCCACGATTCTATACATACCAATAACGCTAGAATCGGACCACACTTACCAACTCAAATCCACAAAAGAAAAATAAAATTTTCCCATGCACCCTTCTTCCCCAATTTGGGTTTAATTCCGGCAAATTCTATGGTTTAGTCACTTAGAAATCGACATATGAACGAGTTATGAATTTAAAAACCTTACCTCCAAGTGATTCCCTTCAATTCCCTCTTCAATCCTCTCAAAAGACCTCCCAGCTCGTCAACAATGGAGGAAATATGAGCCAATTTCGCACAACAAGCCTTTTAAAACATTCTGCCCAGCTATAAAATTTTCCTTCACTGTGATCGCGATCCTTGGCACGCGATCGCGATTCATAGACAAACCAACCAATGCGATCGCAGACCAATACACGCGATCGCATAGAACAATTCTCCACCCCATACACCTCTCAAAATACTCAACGCGATCGCAGAACCACCCACGCGATCGAACTGCCTATCCTGCCCAACCTATGCGATCGCAATCCTAATCACGCGATCACATAGAAAAAAAATTCCTCCCCCACTATTATACTCTACGCGATCACAAACATCCTCCCGCGATCGCGTAGAAGGAAACCAGAACCTCACACCAGTAAAAATCTTCCTGGTTTTCAAGCCAAGAATTGGTCTGTTAATCACCCGAGGCCATCGGGACCTGAACCAAACATACAAACATATCCAATAACATTATTCCAACTTAGTCGAGCCTTCGAAAAACCAAAAACAACACGAAAATACCGAAATTACATCAAATGCAAGCCTATGAACTTTGAAACTTCAAAATTTTGCCAACTACGCCGAAACCAACCAAAACACCTCCGATTGATCTGAAATTTTGCACACATATCCAAAATGACATTATGAACCTGTTCCAACTTCGGGAATTCCAGTCCGACCTCGAGAGCCTAATTTTCGCTACTGGCGGAAATCGCCAAAAACTGACTTTCGCCAATTCAAGCCTAATTCTACACCAGACATCACAAAAATATTCCGAACACACTCCTAAGTTTCAAATCACCTAACGAAGCTATTTGAGCCATAAGATCCGCATTCCAGGGTTGTTTACAAATAAGTCAACTCTTAGTTGACTTTCTCAACTATTAGGCTACTTTAAAAGGCTAAATGCCTAAATTCTCATTGTAACAACTCCGGACCCAAACCAATTGACCCAATGCATCAAAAATAAGATAACGATACATAAAAAATACAGAAACATGAGAAATGGGGTAAATCTCACGGAACGACCGATCGGGTCGTTTCAATAGCTCAATTAGACATATTGCTAGAAGAATCTCCATTCATGAATGAGATAACAACGAAATGATCACTAAATATTTGGAAGAAGCAAAAAGAAATTTACTTCATTCCTTTAATAAGTATGAAAAGTCTAACATTTCGATGCAAAGTGAAACAAGCAACGATGATATTGTAGACGAAGATTCTCAGCCTATGCAATCAGAAAAGATATTATCTGATAAAGATATAGAAAAAGGAAGAAGATTTCGTCCAGAAAATAAAAGAATTAGAAAGACGCGGACTATAATCAACAGCCAAAGCCGCCAAGAACCCCACTCAACAGTAGATACACCGTTTACACAGTAGAAACACTGCATACACAGTAAATACATTGTGTAAGGGACCCAAATAGGGGACCCATATTACAATACATAGATCCTTTATGTTGTTCTTCTTTTCTATATATAGGACCATTTTTTTTAAAAAAGGCATCAACCATTCTCACTTTCTCTCTTGTAATCCCACTCTCTCTTGTAAATTTATCTTTCTTTAGTTTTAAGTAAATAAATTTTCCACATTATAACAATCAGGCCTTGCATCCCGAGGGTATGTATTAGATTCAGATAGGCCCTATGCTTGGGTAACCTGATAGATCCTTCCATACAGTCATTAAACTCTATAAAAATTCTTGTATATTCGGTTACTGGCGGAGCGGACTACCGCCAGCCTTGATCCTGTAAATGGCGGACTACCGCCAGCTTTGATCCTATAAATGCATGTTTAATGATTCCACACCAAATCGATTTTAGTCCAGGGTCACTGGCAAGAAAGTATATTCAAAAATGATTTCTTTAGTGATAAATGGAACCAGTTTAAAACTTGGATTTTTGAAAGTTATAGTGCAGAGGATTTAAATAATATTTCCCAATATTTTATGAAACTTGTGCTTTGCATAACCAAATCATATATTTTTTTCCTTGGTTTATAACCACTTATTTACTGCTTTACATAAAGGTTTTACAAAGATCTTATAAAGATGGAAGTGGTAATATTATTAAAGCTATATACCCTCCTCAAGCACCTTTTATTTTACCTAATAATACAGGTATCACGTTTTCGGCATTTCAAAAATTTATTGATGAAAATGTTGTTGCAGTTGGCATCGAAGAAATTAATAATTTAATTTCTCAAAATAATTATTTAAGTTTGTATGTTAATGTTTTGGGTGAACATATCAGTTCTCTTGATAAGAAACTTGACGAGTTAATAGTTTTGATAAGAGAAATGAGTACTAGCAAGAAAATAGCTGATATTTCCTCCACTTCAAGAAGCAAATCAGATGCCCAAATTGTTCTTACTCATGTTCAAAGACCTCCTGGGATTCAGGATTCCAAATTTAAATCATATAATGTTTTGGAAGAACATATTGATAAAAAGCTTTCTGGTTTAAATATTAGGACAATTGATTTATCAAAAAAAATTGCGGATAAAATTGAGACGATTTCTGATTATAAAAATGAAACTTGGTCAGAGGATAATAAACTCAAATGTTTAATTAAACCAAATAGTAAGTATGCTGATAAACCTAGAATGCAAACTTATTATTATTCCTGTCCTACTCCTCAAGATGTCTTAATAGAGGAACGTGATTGGAATCAGACTAATACGTCTTATAGTGGTTCCGAAATTTATGAATGGAATCTCGATGGTTTGACTGATAGATGTGAGCACGTGATTTTTACCTATGGTTGGATTTTAATGCTATTTGCGAATTTTTTTTTTTTACATTGCGTAGCAATGATCCGTCATTTAAACCCATAAATAGTTTAAAATTACACGATTAAGCACATAATCTTTGTTATCATTTAAATAGATACAATTAGGCAAGTTCGGTTTAGAATTAATTACTACTTTTTTTATTGGGTATTAACATAATTAGAGTTAATTAACTAGATGTAAAGTAGGCAAAATTCGGACCTGAGTTGGAATTACCCAGGCCCAATCCCTAACTCTACACGACCCAGCAACACAGCCCAATACCTTCTTTTCAAGAAAAAACACGGGGAACTTCAGCAGAAGTGCTGAAGCTCTTAGTTCATTTGAGAAAACTTCAGCAGAAGTGCTGAAGTTATTCGTTCATGTGTGAAAACTTCAGTAGAAGTGCTGAAGTTATTTGTGGAAACTTCAACATAAGAGCTGAAGTTATTTAGTTCAATTACAAAAACATCAGCACCAAATATGCTGAAGTTATTAGTTCATGCGTGAAAACTTCAGCAGAAGTGCTGAAGTTATTAGTTCACGTGTGAAAAAAACTTCAGCATAAGTGCTGAAGTTATTAATTCATTTGTAAAAACTTCAGCAAAAAGTGCTGGAGTAAATAGTTCACTCGTGAAAACTTCAGCAGAAGTGCTGAAGTTATTAATTCATTTGTGAAAACTTCAGCAGAAGTTCTGAAGTTATCAATTCATTGGCGAAAACTTCAGCAGAAGTGCTGAAGTTATTTACTTTAATTTCAAAATTTCAGCAGCAGTGCTGAAGTTAATTAGTTCAATTGTAAAAACTTCAGCACCCAATTAGCTGAAAATATTTATTTAATTTGTAAGACTTCAGCACCCTACATGCTGAAGTTAGTTAGTTCATTTTTAAAAGACTTCAGCACCCAATATGCTGATGTTTGGCCTGCCCCATACCCTACCAACGGCTGAAAACTATCCAATCCCTAAGTATATATATGACCTATAACACCCCATGCCCCTTCTCTCTCTCATCTCTCTCGCCCCGTGCTAACTCTGCCGGCCAGAAATCGCCTTCGGCGACAGAGCTTCTCCAAACTAGCCCAAACGTTTACCAGGCGAACACCATCGTCTCCTCTATCACCTCCCGTTGCTAATTTCCCCAAAAACCCAATCGATTTGCGTCAATTTAAGATCAAATAATTTGAAAACTCCAAAATTACTCCCTGGCCGATTCAAAGATAATTAATGGCTCAGACCTTCATGGGTCGATTTCTCTTGACCAGAGCAATCGATTCATGAGGGTTTGATTCATTTTGAAACCATACAGGAGTACGGCCAAAGTCCAACAGTCTTCAACTTTTCCGGTAAAGTCCTCAAACGGGTCCCCCCCCCCCTTTTTTTCTGTGTTTCGTACTTTCTAATCAATGATGTCAAATAGGCTGTTAGTTTAATTTCTATAAAAAAATCATCATGAACATGTCTAAATTCATATCTTTTTGTTGTCATTCACTATTTGTTGTGTTAAATCGATTGAGTATGATTAAGTCTTTCTCGTGTATTGAATCCGCGCCCTAGTTTGATTGTTTTCATTGTTTGAATTTTGGCTAGTCAGTTTAGGAACTCTTCTGGATTTCATCTCATGCCAACCATTCCTTTTAATTTTTTTCAGTAATGCTTCGATTCGTCTGTCCTAGCTGTTTTAGGAATAATACTAAGTTAATCTGAGCCAGTGCATGGCCATGAATTAATTTAGCTCAATTTTTAGCTCAAGGCTGCCCTAATTAGTCACGACCTCCTAAGATACACTTGCTTAACTAGTCTAACTTAGGTGGTTAGTTTCTTAAACAATTGACTAAGTCTTAAAAGAAGTTTCTCGCTTAAGATAATTAATTTAGGTTTCATTAACTGAACAAATCATCTAACCTAAGTTTAAGGAACCATGTCTACTAATCTTGATTAACTCAATTAAACTAGGATTAAATTGATAACACATATTAGCCTTAATTAACTAAGGAACCTAACTAGGTTTAACTCATAAGAGTCAATAGTCAACCCCAAGCAAGTTAACCCTGGTTACCTAGTGGTAATTTCAAGGACTTCAAGGGGTATATTAGGAATCCTAGACGAAGGAATCTTGGGTGTAACAACCCAAGAACCTTCTAGAACTAGGAAATCAGATTTTTTGGGATAAAATAGTAATTGTAGGGGGCTGGAAGTTTCTGGAATCAGGGCAGCTGTCCCAAAAGATAAGGGTAACCACTGCCTATCTACTATTTCATTCTCATTAGACAAGGAATATACTAGGTATATCACATCCCCGAGACCCTTATAAATACACCCATTTTCCACATTAGGAAGGGCTTCTTTTTTTTTGGAGAGAGGTTTTATTTTTTGACACCAGTCTTCTTTTTTTTACACTGGCTTATTTTGGACACTCCATTTACTCTCTTTTACACTGATTCATCCACTAAACATATCTGAAAACACAGAAAATTCAGAATAGTTGCATTCATAAAAAAAATAACTTCAAAGATATGTACTAGTGAAAGGATTTGATTTCATTCATGAATCATCAAGGTTCTTGTGGTTTTCTCATCTTTGGTTGTTGGTTGGTAGTCTGATTTCGAGGTTTCCTTGTCAAAATATTCGATTTCTGGGTGATTCATTCCTATTGGTTTCTGCTGGACGTTGGTTGGCATGCTCTTATTGTTATTGAATCTTCCTCCTCTCTGGTGTTTTGCTAATTTCCTGACCTTTATTTGGTCAGGGTTCTTGTTAATTTTTTCTTTTAAAAAGGTATGTAACAAGTTCATGCTTTAATGGAATTTTCAGTTTCGAATCATTGTTCATTATATGCTGTGATTTCTTGCTTAAACTGTTAATCTGCGTTACTGGTATAAGTGGACCTTGAGTTTCTATCTCTATGTTTAGCTTATGAATTTTGTGTTATTTTAAATCTACAAGGGTGAGTTAGGTTTGGTTTTGTGTCTGCCTCGGTTTTACATGAGATAATTTGCACTTGGGTAGATGAATTTGACTTCTTAATAGTCAAATTCACCCCATAATAGTGCACAAACAGTAGTGTAGTCTGCTAAAAATTACCCCTTAAAGGGTATAAAGTGTGTAATTAAGAAGAGCCTTAAGGAAGGAAATTCAAACCCGCAAAAATGGTCGAATTTACTCCTCAAAGTGCCAATAGTGGTCAAAGTATTTGACTAAATACTAGCTGGAATAAGGATGACTGTTAAGAGTCTGAACAAAGTGACATCATTGGATTTGGACCCCTTTCATAGTGAGATTCATTCCAGCCAATGCACAAAAGAGTTCTGTTATTACTATATAGTTTAACATCATTAGAGTCAAATCTGACCCCTTTAATGGTCAGCTTTGCTCTAAAAGATGCATAACACATCTAGTATGGGGATAGTTAGAATTTGCAAAAGAAGAGCTTCAAGTGGACAATACAAAGAATCCAAATATGGAGCAACCAGTTAGGAGTTCAATTCTTAGTTCTTTTCCCTGATGTTCATAAAAATGTATATTCACAGAAGCTATATTTTCATTTCAGAAAAACTGTAATTTATTCATTTATGCATTTTTAGAACTATGTAATTTAAGACTGGATTTTGTAATTGTATTTTGGAGGTTATTTTAGTATACAAAGTGGGCTAGGCCATCAAAATCAACCTGTTCAGGTTTGAGATGGCCTGAACCTTGGGTCATGAAGCCTAAAAGACACGAAAGCTCAAAGCTCTAAGGCTATGTTTTCCTTAAGATTAATATATTAAGATTTGACAAAAAGTCAGATGTTCTTAAAAACCTTGTATGAGTTTAGTATACCTAAAAGTAAAATAAACTGTGCAGTATTTATTGAGAACAATTCGTTTTCTTTTTGTCTTCTTTAAAATTTCTGGTAATATATCTCCAAATTGCTTACTTCTAAAATCACATGAACCCAACTTGCTTAAATAGCATCGGTAATAGCTGGACATAATAATATGTTCTAGATATTCGATTGTTGTTATGTCTACTATTTTTTGTTCCCTTCCCTTTATTAAAACTCATTTGTTTAGCACATTCAATCAAGAACGTGGAAATCACTATTTCTTTCACCAATAGCTAGAGTTAAGGTGGCCCGAAGTGATACAAACTGGGCTAAACTAGGCCGTAGCTCAAATCCTCGTGAATGTGATTAATGGACGTAGTTTGAGAGTGATTCCTAGCATTATCTAAAAATGCCTCTTTAAATCAGTCCCTATGACATTAACTTAGAAATTCACATTAGATGTAGTGAAATTCCAATCCATTACTGAATAAGGTAGTACTTTTAGACTTAGATAAAGACTTAATCAATCAAAGTATACGTGACTTTGGATGAAAACACATCAAATAACCCCTTTTCTGAAATTTTCTATACCTTTTACGTAACACAAATAAAGACTAAAGTGAATACTCGTAGAGACACTTTTAGGAACGAACTTCTTAAAATTATCAAAATTGCGTACACGTTCGCGTGACGTAATTTCGGTCTCTTTTTGAAAACAAAACAAGATATTCTCTTGCGCACCCTATTTATCTTTAAAATGGGTTCAGTTCGAGAATTGTGTACACGTTCGCGTGACATGACTTTTGATACATTTTAAACTGTACGGATTTATGCATACGTGACTCGTCTCAAAAGAAATCTTTAAATAAAAATAGAATATAAAAGCGGTAAAAAGATTAAAATGCACATAGGTGGAAAAGCAGTAATTAAAAAATCTTGGCCAAGTTTAATCATTAAGCGACCGTGCTCGAACCACAGAATTCGGGAGTGCCTAACACCTTCTCCCGGGTTAACAGAATTCCTTACCAAGATTTCTGGTTCGCAGACAATTTAAACAGAGTAAAAATTTCCTCGGTTTTTGGATTTCGAATAAATAAATGGTGTCCCGGAACACCGTAAAAATCCGGGTGGCGACTCTGAATGATTAAAATAAATCCCAAAAATCGAACAATGTCACTTAAAGTGGAAAAACTCCCTTATTTCCCTCACTGTGGTGAAAAAGGAGGTGTGACAGCTCTGGCGACTCTGCTGGGGATGATCGAACCCAGAATCTCTGGTTCAGGGTTAAAGAATTCGAGCTTGTAATTTGATTGTACTTGGCTTTATTAATTGTGATATTACTGTATTTTATGCGCTCAAATGTGCTAAATGTTTACCGCTTTGATATTTATGGGAACTATATATAAATTTCCTTCTTACGCCTCCCTTCTGAGTCTTCTAAAATTTGGTGCACACGTTCGCGTGGCCCGCTTTTCTATTAAAGGTCATACCAAGTATGAAATACGAGGATGGGCTAGCCACTAGGACGGATAGCCTTTCGTGCTACCGGTACGTCGCTCCCACCCCGACTCGAGTTGTCCGCTCGGGTAGCCAAGGTATAGAACAAAAACCCCAGGTTTAACCTTAGAATGACAAAACCCCATACCGGATCCCTAGTAAGAGCGATTATCTACATCACGTGCATTTTTGACTTAGGGGACTCAACATAGGGGTTGGGTCGGTCTAAGACAGGTGTACCCACAACAAAAAAGACCATCCTGATGCATCCTATTTGATTATGTGCATTATTTGTCTCGATTTGTTTGTTGACCGGCTAAATAAAGAAAGAAAATAACAAAAAAAACAAGAGTGGGGTAGGATATAATTTATCCGATTTTGGAAAACCTGATATTTAAAAAGTACCTCGAAAATCTGTCAAAATAATTGAAAGTAGGGAGAAATAGAGTTTCAAAGTAGTTGCAAATGACCCAAATCGAGAAGAAAATTCCTAAATAAATAAAAAAAACATTTTTTTTAGTTATGTCGAAACCGACCGAACTACGTAGGTCTGGTTCTCACCGGATGTGAGATATGTAGGCAAGCCTCATCGGTGTCGACCCCACTTTTCTAAAAAATGTGTCTGTCATTCCAAATAAAACCGACCAAGCTTCGGTTAAAGTCTTGCACCGTTCTTGCAAAAATAGCCTTAGAACATTTTATATTGTCGAAGGGCTGTTTCTTGCTAAAGAACAGATTTGTCTATCACTTTTGCTAAAAGCACCTTGGTTTGGCCTCAAAACTTTGCTCAAAGAAAGAAGGGGCCATTCTTTGAAAAATGACCACTTTGGTCAAATTTTTCTTTTTATTTAAAAAAAAATATAAAATTGGGTCTTTTGTGTCAAAATAGGAGGTAATCCTAACACTGTTTGCTCACAGGTGCAAGATGAACACTATCCAAACTCCACAGCTGAACACCATAGAAGAGGCTCTCAAACAACTCAAGATGTGGTGGCATGATTTGGATAAAGATGGCAAAGAATGGGTCACCAAACAGTTGGGATCTCTCGTTGATCTTATGAAAATCAAACTCCAAAATCACTTGATTAAAGCTTTGGTAACTTTTTGGGATCCGGCCCATAACGTGTTCCGCTTTTTAGATTTTGAGCTCACCCCAACCTTAGAAGAGGTCGCCGGATATGCGGGTTCTGGTCGAAACTTAAGGAATCAAAAAATTATCTTTCCAAGACCTATGTCAGTACACCGTTTCTTTGAGGTCCTTTCTGTTAGCCGGCAACTCAGAAAAGGCTAGGTATCCGATGGATATTCTTCATTCTATTTCTTATACTCCAGATACGGTTTCTCAGACGGATTTTAAGTACATGAGATAAGCTTGACTAACAAACAGGATAATGATAGTTGGATAATCCATCACCGGTTTGCCTTCATCGTAGCATTTCTGGATGTTATGATATTTCGTAATGCCGAAGGATCCATTGACGTTTGTGTGGCCAAAATTGCCCAGGTCTTGACCGAAAAGAAATATCATAACCTTGCTCCACTCATACTATCTGAGATTTTTCGGGCTTTGACTGAATACAAGTCGGGAAAAACATTCTTTGAAGGTTGCAACATCATTCTCCAGATGTGGATGATTGAACATCTTCGTCACCATCAGAAATTCATGAGCTATGGTACTGAGAAAGCCAACTTCATTGAGAGTTATGAGGAGAGAGTGAAAGATTACCCCCTTCCAAAAGGAGTCAAGGCCTGGATCAATCATCTAAGATCTCTACGAGCAAGCCAAATAGAATGGACTTTTGGATGGCTCCCACTCAAAGAAGTCATACTCATGTCCGCTACTAGAAATCATTTACTGATAATGGGTCTCAAGAGTGTCGAACCATATGCACCCCAACGGGTTCTGAGACAATTGGATCGTTAGCAAGTGATACCTGAAGAGGAGGATTTGAGCATCGAGGTTATTGAACTACACCCCGAGGCACCCTTACCTGAGGCCTTTTCAACAAAGTTGGAATGAGTGCCGATACTTGAAAGAGGATACCCAGGTTCCCGACCTGGCTAGAGAGGAAGCGGACCCCAGATACGTGGCATGGTTTCGAAAAAGGGATTGCATTGTTGAAAAACCGGAACCAGAGCCAGAAAGGCCCTTCAAAAGGCCTCATGTGCAAGCTTTTGATGATAAGATGCAAGAAAGAATAGCTTGGGGTGAAAAAGAAAGAGAATCTCAAGCCACTATCCATGATTTTAAAGAGAAGTTAAGAAACATGGAATTTGATAACTAACTGCAAGCAGAGGTAGTCGAGAGCGAGAAATGACAAATGACCAGAGAGAATGAGGCGCTTCGGGCTCAAATTCGGAATCTAAAAATAGCCTTGGAGGCACCTGCAAGGAGTGAAAGAGATGAAAAGATCATTAATAATCTGAGACTAAAAGTTCACGAGTATACCTTCAATTTGAGGAAAGCTGAAAATGACATGTTAGAAGCCCAAAGGGAGCTAGAAAAAGGAACAGAAGAACATGCTCGTCAATTAAGGCAAAAATATGGTAAAGAAACGACCATCTTGAAATAAAAGTTGTTTGCTACAGGCAACGAGATGGTCCAACAGACCAAAGACTTCAGAGCAGAAAGGGAGCATTGGTGTACAGAGATTGGCCAGTTAAAAGGAACGGTGCAAGAGTTGCAAAAGTAGAATGATGCAAATACCCAAGTGTTAGAAGCCCGGTCACATCAAGTTGGGCGTTTACTTCGGAGAAGGGGATCATACGACACAGAATTACAGTAATAGCTAACTACGTGGTGCAAAAATGCCACGAATGCAAGGGTATGACCACTTCCATGTTCTTCGTCACCATGATGACTTTTGTCCATCAGATAATGGACAATTGGATCGACTTGGGGAGGATATTGCGCAGAGGCATGCCACTGCCCCACCAGCACCAAGAAGACAACCCGAGCCTCTCATTTACTATTGATATCTAGTTACTGAGTCTGTATTTTTATTGCTTTCTAAAACTGTTAAGTTGTGTTGTTTTAAAGTTTGTTATTTTTCTTTTGTTTATATTTAATATTCCCAAAAGTCACTTGTAATGAAAAATAATTATTTTTAATAGTGAAATGAAATCACCTTTTCATTTAGCTATTCCGTGAACTACGTGATGATGTGATTCATGCGGCGTCATGATACGTAGGAAATCCACATAGGATTCGATCATAACCCTAGAAGGAAAGAATTAAAAGAAAGTAAAGAGAGATAATGTTAAATCCGGGATAAAACAGACCGCTGTTGCAAACATTTTAGAAAAATGTGTGATTCCTATGTGTTAATATCTCCCGCTAACCCAATTTGATTTTCTCTTTTTTTTAAAAAGGTTACTATTATTAAACGCTGGTTGATTTGTGGTGGTATTCTGGCGACACATCCATATTTCACAAGGTCTAAGGGAAGTGTAGCAATGACGTCTGAAAGTCACCCGTCAATTATTGAACCAGCGGATGGCCCCACCTCAGTCACCCCCCAAGAAGAATCGGCAGTAGCTGAATAAAACAGAAGGCTAAGATGCCGTATGCTCGAGATGTGGGAAGCTTGGTCCAATGGAAGAGAGCCACCTAGCTCCATCTTTGGTTTTCCTGAGCAAATTCCTAGAACTGGAGGGACCACTAATGTGCCCATTTCAAAGCCAAACTCATTTGTTCCATTTGGATTCCCGACCATGGTCTCAAACTGTTCTGGAAAACCTTCTGAGTTTTGCCCCCAGGCACCACCCTCCGGATTACACTCTATGGTGTTTACTGCTCCTCCGGCTACTGGTATGGCAAAACCTACACTGGCATGACAGAATTTTTAACCGGCCAACTTTATTTTTCACGCTCCTCAATTCCAGCTGGATGCTGCTTAGGTCACTCCTAATGCTTACACGCAGTACCCACAATTTGAATCTCCCGCGGAACCAAAAAACCTCTTGAAGAATATTGAACAAGATGAAATAACTCGAAAGATGAAGAACCTTGAAAAAAGTTTGAAAAACATCCAGGGTCTAAGTGGCCAAAAGAGCGTGTCATACGCTGATCTATGCATGTTCCCACACGTGCATCTACCTATGGGTTTCAAGACACCATAATTTGAGAAGTATGACGGGCATGGAGACCCGATCGCTCATCTAAAAAGATACTGCAATCAACTGAGAGGAGTGGGAGGCAAAGATGAGCTACTGATGGCTTATTTTGGGGAAAGTCTTACAGTTATCGCCTCGGAGTGGTACATCGATAAAGATATATCCCACTGGCGTGTATAGGATGATTTGGCCCGAGAATTCGTAAGATAGTTCTAGTATAATGTGGATATAGCTCCGGACAGAAATTCTCTGTCCAATCTCATAAAGAAAGCTTCTGAAAGCTTCCAGGAGTACGCAATCGAATGGCGGGAACAGGCATCCCGAGTGAAACCTCCCATGGAGGAAAAATAAATGATTAGTATCTTCTTACAGGCCCAAGATGCCGATTATTTTTTGAATATGATGTCCGCCATGGGCAAGCTGTTTGCAGAGGCTATAAAAATTTTGGAGATGGCCGAAAATGGCTTAAAACAGACCGTATTTTAAGTCAATCTACTTTGAGAGCCGCCATCCAAGCCATTGAAAGCCGCTCGGGAGGCCTGGCAAACAGAAATAAAAAAGAGGAAGGAGCCATGATGGCTTCGGCCCTAGGAATTCCCGACGACCTCGATAATATCCAGGCCCATTTTCCACAACTTCACAACAATATTATCCTCACCAGGAAGCAGCTTATGCCATGACTCCCCCTCCTTATGCAGTGATGAACGCTCAACCGCAGCCCCGACTGCAATAATATAACCAAAACAGAGCTCCACCACCTAGAAATAACCATCCACCATCAGCTATATATAATCCACGCCCTCCTCAAAACAATTATCCCTACAATGCTTACCCTTGTGAGCCACCAAGAATAACTAACTTCACCTCCATCGACGAGTCATACTCAAGCCTTTTTCCAAAGTTGGTTCAGATTGGGACTTTTGCTGCCGGTGCTTCCGAATAGCAAAAATTGAAAATCACCATCATACAGATTGGTGTACCAACTGTGCCTATCATTCCGGAGTGGAGGGGAATGATACTGAAGACTGCTAGACCCTCAAGAGAGTAGTAGAAAATCTGATTGAACAAAAGAAGGTTGTGCTAAGAGACGAGGAGGTCCCTAATGTCACAAATAACCTATTTCCAGCCCACAACAAGGGGCTACTATTGGAATGATATTAGAAGATAAAGAATTTGACCAAAAGGGGCCTATGTTGTGAAAAGCTCGGTTATACCACCAAAGCTGAATGAAACTTTGATTGTCAACCGCCTGCCGCAAATTCCAATGAAAAATACAACTACTGTCCCATGGAATTATGATCAAACAGTGGTGATATATAAAGCAAAAGAAGTCAAGGGGGAAGTCAACGAAGCAAAACCCATTGGGAAGTACCATAACCCAGATGAGCTGAACAAAGCTAAGCATAAACACTTTCCTCTCAAAAAGCCTATCACCGTTGAAGAAGCCGAGGAGTTCTTCAAAAAAATGAAAATGCCAGAATATGTCACCATTGAAGAACTCAAGAGAACCCCTGATCAGGTTTCACTTCTGTCTTTGTTGACTGGCTTAAACGGAGCACCAAAAAATACTCCTGCAAATGCTGAATAAAGCGTATGTACCAGCTGTGACCTCGGTTGAGCAGTTAGAAAGAATGGCTGAGCATTTCATCGAGGTAAACAAAATCGATTTCAGCCAGGATGATCTGCCTCCCGAAGAAGTCGCTCACAACAAGGCATTACACCTGACCGTTAGAAGCTAAGGATATTATGTAAAGAGAGTTATGCTTGACGGACAATCAGGGGTTGATATTTTCCCTTTGTCAACACTCTTAGGGATGGGAATCGGCATTGAGAGAATAAGGCCGAATAATGTTTGTGTCCGCACCTTCGACGGTATCAAAAGGGACACCATTGGTGAAAGTGACATAATCACGACGATTGGACCTGTGGATTTCACAGTAACTTTCCAAATCCTAGATATGGATACTTCCTATAACTTCTTGCTAGGGATACCGTGGATTCATGCTGCTGGGCCAGTACCGTCTACCCTCAATCAAATGGTAAAATTTGTCCATAAAAATCAGGATATCGTGGTCCACGGAGAAGATGAACAACCCATATACAGGGACCCCTCCATCCCCTGCCTCGAGGCCAGAGAGGGAAGTCAACATATTGTGTACTAAGCCTTTGAGATTGTGCTTGCTGATCAACACGGAGAAGGCACTCCATGCCCACAACCCTGTCTTTCAAACGCGTCAATCATGGTCTCCACAGATATGATTAGACATGGTTACAAACTAGGAAAGGGGCTTGGGATATCCCTACAAGGGATCACTGAACCTATCTCTCTACCCGCCACTGAAAAATTCTTTGGCATAGGTTTCCAAGCCACTGATGAAGATGTACAATGGGCCAACGCCCGCAAAAACAATGGATGGGACCTGCCTCAGCCAGTCCCACACATTACTAAGACCTTCATCAAACCACAGTATATCGAAGAAGAAGAAGAAGACGTCTTTAATGCCGAAGAAATTGAAGATATATGTTAGGCCATAAAACAGATTTTATATGAGGCCAACATGGTTCAGCTAGGGGAAGGCTCGAGCGCTACTGAGGTGCAGTATATGGGCCGAAATGCTAAGTTGTAGAACTAGAAGGCTACTCCATTCCCCGTCAGGCGGGAGTCCCGGTAGTTCAGTTTTGCCATCTTTCCTGCATTATGAGTTATTTGAGGGTGTAACTCAAGTGTTTTTAATTTATTGCTTTTCAATTCAGATGTAAACCCTTCTAGTTTTCAATTAAATTCAATGAAATAAAAATTTCATTGTCTATTATTCTTTCTTATTTTGTATTTTTTCTTATTTTTCAGTCCTAATAATGCGGCTTTAAATAACATGACATGCTTTCGGACTTCATGCCTAGATCTTAAAACGCTGTCCGACTTTGAAATAATGAATCAAGAATCAAAATGCAAACGAAGTTGGGTTAAGGAAATAAAACCATGGATCGGAACAACCAAAGGAAAATTGGTTCAGATTGAAAAGGTCCATACAGTACTACTGCCAAAAGAGTGCGCTTGTATTTGGGATACATAAAAGAAAATGTCCCTGAAACAACTGTCGACGCAGGCGCAGTCAAAAGATCTTAAAACGTTGTCAGACTTCGAAATAATGAATAGTGAAACAGAATGCAAATGAAGATATATCAAGGAAATAAAACAATGAATCGGAAGAACCAAAAGAAAATTGGTCCAGATTGGAAAGGTCCATGCATTGCAACCAGAGTACTGCCAAAAGAGTGCATTGTACTTGGGGCTCGAAGAAAATGTCCCTAAAACAACTGTCAACGCAGGTGCAGTCAAAAGGTACTATGTTTGATCCTCCATATATTTTTAAATGTTCTCCGGTTGGGATGGCGAAGGCTTTCATTCTCGCTACCCAAACACCATTAACCATTTTGCAAATCCTTTGAGCCGGTTACTCTTCTTTGATTACCCTATTTGGAACCCGAAAGTGTTATTGAAAAACAAGAAAAAAATGTTAAAAAAAAAAATAAAAAAAAAAGACAGAAAAAGAAAAATTAAATGAAGAGATAAATCTAAACAAAAGAAAAACCAAAACAAAAACAAAACTTCCTGAACTACGTTCGAGTTGATTCCGAAAGGATACGTAGGCAGCCTCTACCTGGGGTTCAGTCACACCAAAATAAAAATCCACATTTCCCTAAGAGTTTAAGATGGGTCAAGTGTTAAGATTCGGAAATGTGTCGCCTGAAAGGTTCCAAAGTTGTAATTCAACACAAATTCTTTTCACCAAAAACCCTGTCCAAGTCCTTCCGATCAATCGGCAAAGATGTCAAAAATTGGAGGATACAATTGTTTGGATACAAATACAAGAAATGAAAGAAATTAAAATGAGAGAGTCTTATTGGTGAAAACCCACACGGGCACCATAAGGCAATGGTAAGGAAAGAAATGAAAATGAGGGAGTCTTATCTCTGAAAACCCACACGGGCACCGCAAGGAAATGGTGAGTAGAGAAATTAAAAAATGAGAGAGTCTTTAGTGAAAACTCGCAAAGAGCACTACAAGGCGATGGTGAGAAGAGAAATGAGAGAGGTTAGTAGGTGAAAACCCGCAAAGGGCTCCACTGATCGAAAAGAATTATGGGTTACTGACAGGAACACAGTCCGGGGCAAGGTTTCTCAGTCTCGAGGTAATAATTGTGATGAATTTTTGAGAGTCGGACGGTTTACATGGATCAGGAATGTAGTCCAAAGGGCATGTCATGTTCATTGAAGTCCGCATGCACTCCAGATATGTCTTTCTTTCCTTTCCCCGATAGGGACACCTTTTGCTTAAATTCATTGTCCATTCTATCGTTTACTTTTCTTTTAAATCCCTTTCGATCTAACTCTTTTCCGAAACTAAGGCAACGAAAGGATGGTAACACTGATTTAAAGGGGCTTTTGTTTGACACGGGCCAACATGCAAGGGCACCAAGCCTCATCAGGGGCATCGAGTCGATCTCGACTGACTGTAGCGGCCGATGTTTCAAACTCAAACCCTGAAAGGAGAAAATAAAATAGAAGTGCCTATAAAGGCGAATGAAGTTGAAAGGTTGAGCTCCGCGTGGCTAACCATCTTGGCAAGGTTTGAAAAGCTGAGATATTCTAACTTCCCTAAAGTTATAGTTGGAAGGAAAGTCAGAAATGAAAAGCCA
Organism: Nicotiana paniculata; assembly: GCA_005239505.1. NCBI lineage: Eukaryota > Viridiplantae > Streptophyta > Magnoliopsida > Solanales > Solanaceae > Nicotiana > Nicotiana paniculata. The sequence continues at coordinate 12,321 of ML323381.1, read as the reverse complement.
ATAAAGTCGAAATAAAGTTTGAAAGTTTATGTCCCACACGACTAACCGTCGCAGCAGAATTTAAGGGGCCAAAACATCCCCCATACTCTGGAAATCCAAAAGAAAAAGCAAGTGAAAGGCCTAAAAAAAATGTTGGGTTCCACGTGACTGATCGCCATGGTAAAATCTAGAATGTCTGTCCCCGGGTTAAAAATAAAGCCCCATCCCCAGCAAGCAAGGAAGCGGGTCGAGATCAAGCTATTGAAAGTCAAGACCGCAAAACCAACCACCGTTTCAAACTAAAAAATTGTTCTTTGTTTGAAGGAAACATGTGTAACTAAAAGCAACCTTGCAAATGCAGGTGCAACCAAAAGAAATTGTGCAAGGGCTAGAAGGAACTCTGCAACATTGACTCCAAAAAGGGAAATTTCCTCCTAGAAATTCTTGCCTGCATGCATGAAAAGAGCATAAAGAAAATAAAATAAAAATAATTTAAAAAAAAAGTGAAAAGAAAAGAAAAGGAAAAAAAAAGAAATGAAGTTTAAAATGATGCAACCCTAAAGTAGCATAGGATCCTAAATCCCAAGCCAAACCTTTTCCAACCAAGGTATCCCAGTCCTCAGTTGATGCCAACAAAGGGTCCCCTCCAAAGCAGACACTGGCATAACTTGATGATCTTTCTGACAACAGCATAACCTGTTGATCATCTCTTGACACTGGCATAACCTAGTAATATCATTTCCCTAGGCAACGACATAGCATGTTGACCTTTCCAGACACCGGCATAACCTGGTGATCTTCCTGACAACAGCATAACTTGTTGATAATTTCCAGACATTGGCATAACCCAGTGATCTCTTTTTCAGGAAACAACATAACTTGTTGACCTTTTTAGACACCGGCATAACCTGGTGATCTTCTTGACGACATCATAACCTGTTGATCATTTCCAGGAACTGGCATAACCTAGTTATCTCTTTTCCGGCAACAACATAACCTGTGGACCTCTCCAGACACCGGCATAACCTGGTGATCTTCCTGATAACAGCATAACCTGTTGATCATTCCAAACACTGGCATAACCCAATGATCTCTTTCTCAAGCAACAGCATAACCTGTTGACCTCCCCAGACACCGGCATAACCTGGTGATCTTCCTGACAACAGCATAACCTGTTGATCATTTTTGTACATTGGCATAACCGAGTGATCTCTTCTTCCAGGCAACAACATAACTTATTGACCTCTCCAGACACCAGCATAATCTGGTGCTCTTTTTCTGACAACAGCATAACCTGTTGATCATCTTCAGACACTGGCATAACCCATTGATCTCTTTTCCCCAGGAAACAGCATAACATATTGACCTCTCCAGACACCATCATAACCTGGTGATCTTCCTGACAACAGCATAACGTGTTGATCATTTCCATACACTTGCATAACCCAGTGATCTCTTCTCCTATGAAATAGCATAACCTGTTGACCTTTTCTAGACATCGGCATAACTCGGTGATCTCTTTTGACAACAGCATAACCTGTTGATCGTTTTCTGACCTTGGCATAACCCAATGATCTTTCCGGCAACAGCATAATCTGTTGACCCTTCCAAACACCAGCATAACCTGGTGATATTTTCTTTTCTTGAGAATGGCATAATCCGTTGATCATTTCTTTGACATAGGCATAACCCAGTAATCTCATTTTCCCCAAGCAACAACATAACCTGTTGACCTTTCCAATACACCACCGTAACCTGGTGATCTTTTCCTGACAACAGCATAACCTGTAGATCATTTCTTGACACTGGCATAACCTAGTGATCTCTTTTTTGGGAAACAATATAACATGTTGACCTTTTCAGGCNGCCTGTTGATTTTTCTTCATAGGGTCTCCAACCCCTGGTTGATTTTATTATGGGCATAGGGTATCCACTCCCTAGTCTACAATAACATCGGGTACACTGTTCCCGGCTTTTTCATTGTTTTCAATAATAAAGTAGTATAGCTTTCCTTAAAATAACTCACGAAATTTTCCTAGTAAAAACTGGGGCACAAAATTTCGTTTGTTCGCTCTTCATTATGCATATAACATTTTTAGGAAATTGGACTCGGGACAACCAAAAGAAGAAGTTTCGATCCAAAATAATAGAACATGAGAGAAATCCTAACTCAAAGTACAGACATGGAGAAGATATGGACTATTCAGGACGAGATTGAAGTCATCTGTTCGGTATATCCTGCCTTGATCCGAAAAATGAAAAGACGAAACCAACACCTGCGGCTAAAAAAGCATCAGGATCCAGGTTAGAGTCGGCAGAAGATCAAGACTCAAGACCATGTCCTAGATAGGAATCTTGTAACTAGCAACTTATAGGTTTAGTTAGTCGTTCGTTTTGTTTACTTTTGGTGTAATAAGGAGATCATCAACAACAACAGCAGCAACCGCAGTGAAACCACAATTACTCGGTAGTCCCAGCTACCAAAACTTCCAGAACTACACTGACTTGATTCCTTTACAGACAAGGATATGTAGGCAAACCTCTGAAGCAGGGTTCGGTCAAACTTTTCAAAAACGCTGCACAAGGGAACATATGAATAAGTAAAAGTCGTTTATTGCTACTCACTTTGTCTTTGTCCAGAAACTCTTCGTGTTTCCGAACAAAGAGGGGCAGTTGTGAGCACGTGATTTTTACCTATCGTAGCATCCTACAAAAATCTCAATTAATTGATTTCCTAATTTTGTTGGATTTTAATGCTATTTGCGAATTTATTTTTTTACATTGCGTAGCCCTGATCCGTCATTTAAATCCATAAATAGTTTAAAATTACATGATTGAGCACGTAATCTTTGTTATCATTTAAATAAACATAATTAGGCAAGTTGAGTTGAGAATTAATTACTACATTTTTATTGGGTATTAACATAATTATAATTAATTAACTAGATGTAAAGTAGGCAAAATTCGGACCTGGGCTGGAATTACCCAGGCCGAATCCCTAACTCTACACGACCCAACAACCCAGCCCAATACCTTTTTTTCCAAAGAAAAATAAAAAAATGGGGAACTTCAACAGAAGTGCTGAAGTTCTTAGTTCATTTGAGAAAACTTCAGCGGATGTGCTGAAGTTATTAATTCATTTGTGAAAAAACTTCAGCAGAAGTGCTGAAGTTATTTAGTTTAAATTGTGAAAACTTCAACAGAAGTGCTGAAGTTATTTAGTTTAAATTGTGAAAACTTCAGCAGAAGTGCTGAAGTTATTTAGTTCAATTGCAAAAACTTCAACACCCAATATGCTGAAGTTATTAGTTCATGTGTGAAAACTTCAGGAGAAGTGCTGAAGTTATTAGTTCATGCGTGTAAACTTCAGCAGAAGTGCTGAAGTTATTAGTTCATTTGTGAAAACTTCAGCAGAAGTGCTGAAGTTATTAATTCATTTGTAAAAACTTCAGCAAAAAGTGTTGAAGTTATTAGTTCATTCGTGAAAACTTCAGCAGAAGTTATTAATTCATTTGTGAAAACTTCAACAGAAGTGCTGAAGTTATTTAGTTTAATTGCAAAACTTCAGCAGCAGTGCTGAAGTTATTTAGTTCAATTGTAAAAACTTCAGCACCCAATATGCTGAAGTTTGGCCTGCCCTATACACTACCCAAACGACCCCGTTTTTGAGAGTGTCAATCTCAGCCGTTGATCTTTCCAGATCCATCGGCTAAGAACTATCCAATCCCTAAGTATATATATGTCCTAACCACACCCCCACCCCTCATTTCACCAAAGTCTAACACCCCATACCCCTTCTCTCTCTCGTCTCTCTCACCCCGTGTTAACTCCGCCGACCAGAAATCGCCTTCGGCGGTGGAGCTTCTCCAATCGACCCCAAATTTAACCAGGAGATCACCATCGTCTCCTCTATCACCTCCAGTTGCTAGTTTCCCCAAAAATCCAATCGATTTGCATTAATTTCATATCTAAGATACTGAAAACCCCAAAATTACTCCCCGGCCGATTCAAAGACAATTAATGGCTCAGACCTTCATGGGTCGATTGCTCTTGACTAGAGCAATCGATTCATGAGGGTTTGATTCATTTTCAAACCCTACCGGAGTCCGGCCAAAGTCCAGCAACCTTAAACTTTTCCGGCCAAGTCCTCAAACGGGTATCCCCCTCCCCCTTTTCTATGTGTTTCGTACTTTCTGATCAATGATGTCAAATAGGCCGTTAGTTTAATTTCTGTAAAAATCATCATGAATATGTCTAAATTCATATCTTTTTGTTGTCCTTCACTATTTGTTGTGTTAAATCGATTGAGTATGATTAATTCTATCTCGTGTATTGAATCCGCGCCCTAGTTCGATTGTTTTCATTGTTTGAATCTTGAATAGTCAGTTTAGGAACTCTTGGATTTCATCTCATGCCAACCGTTCCTTTTAGGTTGTTTCAGTAATGCTTCGGTTCATCTGTCCTAGCTCTTTTAGGAATAATACTAAGTTAATTTGAGCCAGTGCGTGGCCATGAATTAATTTAGTTCAATTTTTAGCTCAAGGCTGCCCTAATTAGTCACGACCTTTTAAAATACACTTGCTTAACTAGTCTAACTTAGGTGGTTAGTTTCTTAAACAATTGACTAAGTCTTAAAAGAAATTTCTTGCTTAAAATAATTAATTTAGGTTTCATTAACTGAACAAATCTTAATTAAGTCAATTAAACTAGGATTAAGTTGATAATACATATTAGCCTTAATCAACTAAGGAACCTAACTAGGTTTAATTAATTAGAGTCAATAGTCAACCCAAGCAAATTAACCCTGGTTACCTAGTGGTAATTTCAGATACTTCAAGGGGTATATTAGGAATCCTAGGTGAAGGAATCTTGGGTGTAACAACCCAAGAACCTTCTAGAACTAGGAAATCAGATTTTTTTGGATAAAATAATAATTGTAAAGGCTGGAAATTTTCTAGAATGAGGGCAGCTGTCCCTAAAGATAAGGTTGACAGCTGCATTTGTATTTTTTCAGCTTATTGGGTAAGGAATATGCTAAGCATATCCTATCCCCAAATACCCCTATATATACACACACACTTTTTACCTTTAAAAAGGGGAGCTCTTTTTTTGGGACACTAAAAAAAAAAAAAGAAGAATACTCTCTTAGCTGCAAAAACATTCTGAAAACATAAAAGATCAGAATCATTTCAAAAGTAATAGGAAGAAATCTGTTTATTCCTTCAAGAACTCTTCAAGGTTTTTGTAGGTGGAATTTTCTCATTTCTGGATTCTATTTGGGTTTTTCAGTTTTGGTTTGGTTTTTTTCCAAAAGTTTTCTGGGATATTTTCTATGGAGCTGTTTGTTCTGAAGTTTATGTTTGCTGCTGCTGAATATTCTCCCTTCTTGCTGATTAGTACTTGACCTTTATTTGGTCAAGTCTTTTGCTGTTTTCTTTTTCTAAAGGTATGTAATTTTTTTTGTTTTTTCATCAATGAATGAGTTCTCTTAAACTCTGAACTTTTGCTATATAAATTCTTGATTATCTTTGTTGCTTGAGCTCTTCTTTTAGCTATGTAATCTTTGTCTTAAAAAAAAATAAAAAAAAATGAACGAAACTTTCAGAGCTGAGGATGTGTCTTATACCGTTGTACGAATGTATCTCGTTTGGATTTCTTTGACTGCATAAGGTTTGATAAATGCATGGTTTATTTGAGTTTGTTTAAATATTCTGCAAATACCAAATGGCGGTTTCCCATTGTCCAGCATAACTGAAGCTGAATCTGGCCTCCATTATGGTCAAATTCAGTTCATAAAATGCATAAAACATGTTTATCTTTCCTTCTGGAGAATCTGGTGATTACTTATTAAAATTTGGTTTTCCATTCATGTGATTATAACAGTAGAAACCTCTCTTAAATACTTTTGTGATTAAGTCTATGTAAATGAATTCATAGTAGAGTCATTAAATAAGCACTAAAGGGTGGTGAATCTGACCCCTTAATGGTCAAATTTATCCCGTAAAGTGTTTAAATATTGGTCTGGACAATTTAGACCTTACATGATTGGATGTCACTATGAGGACAACATTTAAAAGGGTTGAATCTGATCTCTATAATGATCAGATTCAGTCTTTGGAAGTGCACATGAATTCTGTCCGTTAATTTGGGATTGAAGGTTGAAGAATACAGATCCTAAAGCATAAAGGTTGCTGGCTCGCACAGGAGCAACAACTAATTGGGATCCTTTTTTTTCTTTGTATTATTGAAACCTGTATTTTTAATGTAAGAACAATGTAATAGCGTATTTATAGTCATTTGTATAGATTGTTTGTTGTATTAAGGACTGAACTATATAAAATTTGTGATCAGTTGTATTTTCTTAAATCTGAAACGTTTATTATTATAGCAGTTATGGGCCAGACCTGCTAAGGTCACCTGAGCTGGGCCAGACTCGTGAGCACGACCCAATTGAGCCTGATAGCGTCTGAATTTCAGGCTGTGGAGCCTGGAATGTTAGATCCATTAACTGGTTAAACAATTTGTAACCAGTCTTTTCTCTTCTATTGTCAATTAGCATGAGGAGTATTTCATCTACAAAATTCACTGTAAATTTGCCTTATTTATTACCATATAAATGCGAAATGTGTCAGCATGTTTGTTCTTAATATTTTTTTTTTGCTATTTAATTTCGAATCATGTCCAAATGACCTAATTAGGATGGCCTAAAGTGATACAAATCGGGCTATACTAGGCCATAGCCCAATACATGACTTGTCTTGAGATTCTTTAATTTAGATGTAGTGAATCTCGAAAGCCTTTTAGATATTGAATGCCTTGGACTTAGAAAAACAAATTAATCATCAAAGTACACGTTCGCGTAACTTTGGATAAGATCAAATAAACCTTTTTCTCCAATTGTGTATACGTTTTACGTAACACAAATAAAGACTAAAATGAATACTCGTAGAGACACTTTTAGGAACGAACTTCTTAAAATTATCGGAATTGCGTACATGTTCGCGTGACGTAATTTCGGTCTCTTTTTGACAACAAAATAAAATATGCGCTTGCGCACCCTATTTATCTTTAAAATGAGTTCAGTGTCGAGAATTGTGTACACGTCCGCGTGACATGACTTTCGATACATTTTAAACTCTACGGGTATACGCATACATGACTCGTCTCAAAATAACTATTTAAATACAAATGAATAATAAAAGCGGTAAAAAGATTAAAAATGCACATAGGTACAAGAGCAGTAATTAAACAATTTAGGCCATGTTTAATCATTAAGCGACCGTGCTAGAACCACGGAATTCAGTAGTGCCTAACACCTTCTCCCGGGTTAACAAAATTCCTTACGTGGATTTCTGGTTCGCAGACAATTTAAACAGAGTAAAAAATTTCCTCGGTTTTGGGATTTCTAATAAATAAATGGTGTCCCGGAACGCCGTAAAAATCCGGGTGGCGAATCTGAAATTAAATAAATCCCAAAAATCGAATAATGTCACTTTACGTGGAAAAACTCCCTTGTTACCCTCTTACCCGGGGGTAGTTGAAAAAAGGAGGTGTGACAAATCCATCCTAACAAAATGATAATAGAGGCTGCTACCTTGTTCTGGGATCGTGAAAGGTCCGTGTTCCGCTTTGGGAACATCAAAATGACGCCTTTGATAGAAGAGATAGGAGGGCTGGCTAACCTAGTATGGGAAACTCCAGGGTTGTTGATGCCTGAGAACCGCACAGGCAAAAGTTTCCGCAAAATGATGGGCCTGAAAACGGACGCAGAATTGGTATGTTTGGAGGATTCCTACATTTCTTTTGACTACTTGTACGAAATGTATGGCTACAGCAAATCATACCGTACCTACCATGATAAGTTTTCTATCACCTCTTTGGGACACGTCCATCGCCGAGTGTTCGTGCTTATGGTTTTCTTTTTGGTTTTGATCGTGTCCCCGATGAAGAAGGAAAAGATCCATACCAGGATAGCCATGGTAACTAAGACCTTAATGGAAGGGGTAAATGGGCAAGACTTCAACATTGGGCCCATGATCGTTGCAGACATATATCGGGCCTTAGAAAGGTGTCAACAAGGAGCAAAGCATTTCGAAGGTTGCAACTTATTACTTCAACTCCATCTCATGGAACATCTCCAGAGGCGAATACCGACAAGACATTCACCGCAGAATGTGGGATGACCACATCGCTTTCCATCACCCAAAGCGAATGAATTATATCCCCGACATGTTTGCTCAGCCTGAAAATGCCGAGGGATGGATTGAGCTTTTTGATAACTTGACTGAAGAGCAGGTTCAATGGATGTTTGAATGGTTTCCGACGGATGAATTCATCATTCGATCCCGAGACGCATCATTTCTGATACCGATTGGTCTAAGGGGGACATACCCTTACGTCCCTCTTCGAGTTATGAGGCAAGCAGGAAGGAAGCAAGTCATCCCTAGGGTCAAGAAGATGAGCCAACTTCGAGCTGACTTTCAAAATAATGACAATCCTCACAAGTGCCAAGCTTAGCACCTGTGGCACTGCAAGGTTATACTTGAGATAGACACCATCGAGCCAGACAGATATCATACGGGTTGTACCCCTTTCTATCTTGGTTGGTTAGAAGAGGATTTGGGTGGCCAGAACAAGCCGGGGTACGTCCGAGGTCACAGGGTTATAAATGAAAGGGCCGAGGCACAAGTCAAATACAACCAACTGCACAAAAGGATCCGAGAATGTGAGGATGATCACCACAAGATAACATGAGTCCGACAAGAAACTGATCGAGGAATAGAAGGATATGGCTATCAACGCCAACAAGAGGCTGGGGGTACTTGGAACGAGGTATAGTCTAGCTGGAAGAAAAGTTCATCAAAAGAGTCGAAGATTGTCAAAAGGCTGAGGGAGCTACAGGGGGATACCTAGCCAGAACCTACATGTTGCTGGGACTTCGCGAACTGGGAAAACTGTACAAGGAAAGCAAGAATGCCGAGTCTAGGGAACGTCCTTCTAGGACCAAGTAGATAGGAGAGTCTTTATTTTTCTATCAATGTAATAAGGCCAATGGTCATTAGTGACTTTTATTTTTCATGCATTGTTTTGGGATTTGTCTATTTTTCTTATCAATAAAATGAGGCATTTAGCATTTTAAGTTCTCCAAATTAATTTGTCGCTAGGCCTACCTCGGGCACAAAGATATTCCCAACTTAGGACGCGCTTTACATTTCCGCATTATGTGTTTAAATGCCGCAATATTCTTTTCATAATCCTCACTAACTTGGTTACCCTTTGTTTTTATTTCTTTTTCTTACTCCCCTCCCCAAAGGTTGGTTCGGGCATTCTGGCATCATCAACCTATCGCACAAGATCCAAGGGCCCTCCACCTACTCCTCCTAATGGCAAAGACAAAGGAAAAAGTAAGATGGAAGAGTCTAGCGGCACCAGAAAGGAGAATATGTTTGAACGGATAGAGGCCACTGATGGCCGAGGTATTCAGGTCCTGCATGAAAACATGTCACCACTTGAACAAAAATTGCTCAAGTTTCAGGAAGAACTCGATCAAGTCCGGAATCTGACCAGCTTGTCATTTTCCCTCAACGTCCCTGACGTCAACCTTCCAAACGCTCAAAACCTCGCACCTCCACAAAATATCCCAAGACATCAAAATCATCCCGCACCTCACCATCACGTCACTCCCCCAAAGAACCAAACTCTCCCGACGCAGTGCAATGCTTGCCACACCTCAAATAACACTCTACTACTCATCCAAGAACCTCAAAACCCCACAAAGGACCATTTCCACACCTCTAACAATCCTATCTATGTGGAAACCATGACCCACTCCACTCCGCCTATCTCACAGGCATTCGAGTTTGACGGAAAGGACTTACTTATCAGGAACCTGGCCGAGGAGCTTAAGAAATTGACCAGCCGAGTCCAGGGTGTTGAAGGAACCAAGGGAATTGAAGGGTTGAATTATGAAGACCTTTGTATCCAACCTGATGTTGAACTACCCGAGGGGTACAAACCTCCAAAGTTTGAAATGTTTGACAGTACCGGTGATCCGAGAGTCCATCTGAGGACCTATTGCAACAAATTGGTTGGCGTTAGGAAGGATGAAAGAATAAGCATAAAGCTGTTCATGAGGAGTTTGAAGGGAGACACACTGTCTTGGTACATCATTCAATACCCCAAGAAATGGTCAAACTGGGTAAGCATGGTGTCTGATTTTATGGACAGGTTTAGATTGAACACAGAGAACGCACCAGATGTGTTCTTCATTCAAAATTTGAAGAAGAAACCCACAGAAACCTTTCGCTAGTATGTTATTCCCTGGAGGTCCGAAGTTGCTAAAGTCAGACTTGCTCTAGAGGAAGAGCAAATGAACAAGTTCTTTGTCTGGGCTCAGGACCCGCAGTATTATGAACGACTAATGATGGTTGAAGGCCACAAGTTCTCCGACATCATCAATTTGGGTGAGCGGATATAAGAAGGTATTAAAAGCGGTATGGTTGCAAATTTTGAAGCCTTGCAAGCCACCAACAAGGCTTTACAATCCGGTGGTGTGTCTAAGAAAAGAGACATGGGATCCGTAATGATTGCAAAAAGAGCCAAGTCCCCACTCAAATACCAAACTTATCCAACACATCCACTCACATACCAGCCAACCCCGAATTACCAAGCACCCTCACCAAATTACCAAGCTCCACCACTTTCCTACCAAGCTCCACCGCCCACATATCAACTTGCTTCGTCCAGGTACTCACAACCCGGTCCCATTTACCATACTTATAATTCCCAGCCATCCCATTACCAATCACCCCTGCATGCTAAAACTTTCCTAGACCTCATCCCAATTTTGATCGCCGCCCTCCAAAGCAATACACCGCCATAGCCGAGCCCATTGAACAACTGTATGAGAAGCTCAAAGCTGCTTGTTATATCACACCTATCCCTGCCGCCACCCCTTAGAACCCTTCTCAGTGGGTTAATGTGAGACCCCATGTGTTTTTTTCTCTTCTCTTACGTAATATACGTAACATGGCGTTGTTATATTAGGTATATATGATTGGGTATAGCACATTGGGAGAATAAGACTGAAAATGTGTGGTAATATCAAGGAACTAAACTAAAGCTTTAGGTAAAAGGAATCCCTTAAACTTCGTGGTTAAAGAAATGGCTCAGGTATCACAACGCGTTCGGAAGGTTTAAGTTAACTTGCACCTGTGGGATAAGACTAAGAGTGTCTAATATGCTAATAATAGTGTGGTAGGAGGTATTATAATATCACACTGGTCACATGTTAAGTTTTGGAGTCAAGCAAGTTGCGAAATAAAGGTCCGCAAAAGTTATCGTAAATTTCTCTAATAAATTTTCTAAACTTTGAGTCAAATGTATCAGATCATTTATCCCAATATATAGAAAGTTATGGGACCCATAAACTACCTAATAGAATTTCTACGAGTCTAGTTCGCAACCAAAATAACTTCACATCAAACCGACATCGGAGTAAAGAGTTATGACTGTTTTACCACGGACTGTCCGTGCTGAAATGGGTCGTGAACCGGGTCGGGTAAAACAAGTGGTATAAATCGGTAAATTCGACTTTTAAGACCCCAAAACATTTAATTTTAGTCCCAAAACAGTGATCAAGCTGAAGAGAAGGTCCCATGGTGTTCTTGAGTGATTAAGGTGCGTTTTTAACGATTTCTATCGTTAAAGTTTGCCCCCGTGCCAAGAAAAGCAATCTCTACGCTTTGCAATCGTTTCCCCTTCTATTAGCTGTGGTTGGAGCTATTTTTGGAAGATAGGAATTTGTTGTTCTTGCTGGTTCTTCAGGATTTATACTTGGTTTGCCAAGGTAATCATCTTGGGACTCTTTTATGATCGTTTTTACAAAGTTTTACGGACGTTTCGTCAAGTTAGGATCATATGGCAAATCTGCCGATTTAAACTCAATTATGAACTGTTTATAGGTACGTATAAGCTGCATATATATATATATATATATATATATATATACTGTTTGTGAAGCTTAGGACGTAAGGAACAACTTTCGTGAAGTAACTACATNATGCTATTAGGTTGATATTCCACTCGTTCGGTTAAATAGGGTATTCGACATCTATATATGTTATTTTGTCGGCTTTCTTAACTATATGTCCATATATATGAATTCTTACTCGTCTTTGGGTTGTGTGACTTAAAAATAAAGGCATTTAGTATTTGCGATCAGTCATTCTTCCTTGTTAAAGTGTATTTTAAAAATCTCTAAAGTGATGCGTCGATTTTCTAAAATCTCAAATATAATTTTTATGTTTAAACTACTAAAACACTTGATTTTTGAAATACTTT
>MDKI01271072.1:0-19764 GCA_005239505.1 Nicotiana paniculata | reverse complement strand
CAGGATTATATTTGCAACGCCCGCTTAGTCTTCTACAAGACATAGTTGAGCGTGATCAGTCACCTTGCCAGATATTGCCCTCGAGCACCAGGTAGTTCGCAGCATCAGGGTTCTCGTGCTATGGTACAGGCACCAGGTGTTCCACAGCCTGCCCAACCAGCTAGAGGTGGGGGTAGAGGTGCTAGACGTGGAGGTAGAGTTCATAGAGGTGGAGCTCATGCCGCAAGAGATGGAGGCCAGCCAGCAGTCGACTGTCCCAAAGATGTGGTTCAGGGTGGTGGGGCCCAACCCCGATGTTATGCTCTTCCATCCAGGCCAGAGGCTGAGTCTTCAGATGCAGTCATTACAGGTCCTATTCGGGTTTGTGGCAGAGATGCTTCAGTGATATTTGATCCAGGGTCTATGTATTCATATGTATCCTCTTATTTTGGACCATTTGGTCATGCATAGTGATCCACTGAGTGATCCTGTTTATGTATCTACACTGGTGGGTGATTCTATCGTGGTCGATCGATTCCATCATTCTTGTGTTATGGTGATTTGGGGTCTTGAGACCCGTGTTGATTTGTTGCTTTTAGGTATGGTCGACTTTGATGTTATATTGGGGATGGGTTGGTTATCCCCATATCATTCTATCTTGGATTTTCATGCCAAGACGATGACCTTAGCCTTACCGAATTTGACCCGTTTGGAGTGGAAGGGGACTCCTGGTCATTCTACCCGCAATGTTATTTCGTACGTGAAGGCTCGGCGTATGGTCGAGAAGGGGTGTTTGTCTTATTTGGCTTATGTGCGCGATTCTAGTGTTGAGGTTCCCTCTATTGATTCAGTACCCGTGGTTCGTGAGTTTCCGGAGGTCTTCCCTTCAGACCTACCGGGGATGCCACCCGGCAGGGACATTGATTTCTGCATTGATCTGACTCCGGGAACCCAGCCCATTTCTATTCCGCCGTATCGCATGGCCCCGCCAGAGTTGAAAGAGTTGAAGGAACAGTTGCAGGATTAGCTAGGGAAGGGTTTTATTAGGCCCAGCGTTTCTCCTTGGGGTGCTCCAGTGTTGTTTGTGAAGAAAAAGGATGGCTCGATGAGGATGCGCATTGATTACCGGCAATTGAACAAGGTTACAATCAAGAATAATTATCCACTGCCGAGGATTGATGATTTGTTTGATCAGCTTCAGGGTGCCAAGGTATTTTCAAAGATAGACTTGAGATACGGCTACCAGCAGTTGAGGATTAGGGAATCCGATGACCCTAAGACAGCTTTGCACACTCGGTACGGGCATTACGAGTTTTTAGTCATGTCGTTTGGGTTGACAAATGCCCCAACAACTTTTATGGATTTGATTAACCAAGTGTTCAGTCCTTATTTGGACTCGTTCGTGATAGTTTTCATGATGATATATTGATATACTCCCGCAGTCAGGAGGAGCACGAGCAACATCTCAGAGTGATTCTTTAGACTCTGATGGACAGTCAGCTATATGCAAAATTTTTGAAGTGTGAATTCTGGTTGAGTTCAGTTGCATTCCTGGGTCATGTCGTATCAGCAGAGGGTATTCAGGTTGACTTGAAGAAGATTGAGGTGGTCAAGAACTGGCCTAGACCAGTATCAGCTACAAAGATTCGGAGTTTCTTGGGATTGGCAGGCTACTATCGTCGATTTGTGAAGGGGTTCTCATCTATTGGAGCCCTGATGACCAGGTTGACTTAGAAGGGTGCCCAGTTCAGGTGGTCAGACGAGTGTGAGGCGAGCTTTCAGACGCTCAAGAGAGCTCTGACTACGACACCAATATTGGTTTTGCCCACAGATTTAGGGCCTTACACAGTCTATTGTGATGCTTCCCATATTGGGCTTGGTGCAGTGTTGATGCAGGATGGCAATTGAAGATTCATGAGAAGAGCTATCCAGTGAATGATTTGGAGTTGGCATCCATTGTTCACGCATTGAGATTTGGAGGCACTATCTATGGCATGGCGTGTGAGGTGTTCACGGATCATAAGAGTCTTCAGTACTTGTTCAAGCAAAAGGAGTTGAATTTGAGGCAGAGGAGGTGATTGGATTTGTTGAAAGATTATGATATTACCATCTTATATCACCCGGGGAAGGCCAATGTTGTGGCCGATGTTTTGAGTAGGAAGTCAGCTAGCATGGGCAGTCTTCCTTATATTCCGGTCAGCCAGAGGCCACTTGCTTTGGATGTTCAGGCTTTGGCCAATCGATTTGTGAGGTTGGATATTTCTGAGCCTAGTCGAGTGTTGGCTTGTATGGTCGCTCGTTCTTCATTATTGGAGTATATCCGTGATCGGCAATTTGATGATCCCCTTTTTTGTGTCCTTAGAGACACGGTGCAGCGCGGAGGCAGCAAGCAGGTGACCATAGATGATGATGGTGTTCTGAGATTGCAGGGGCGAGTTTGTGTGCCCAATGTTGATGGGATTCGAGAGTTGATTTTAGAGGAGGCCCATAGTTCCCAGTACTCTATTCACCCGGGCGCCGCGAAGATGTATCAGGATTTGCGGCAACATTATTGGTGGAAGTAGAATGAAGAAGGATATTGTTTCATATGTGGCACAGTGTTTGAATTGTCAACAAGTTAAGTATGAGTATCAGAGGCTTGGTGCTTTATTTCAGAGGATTGAGCTTCCCGAGTGGAAGTGGGAGAGGATCACTATGGACTTCGTTACCAGACTTCTGTTGACCCGGAAGAAGTTCGAAGTTTGGGTCATTGTTGATAGGCTGACCAAGTCAGCGCATTTCATTCCTGTGGCAGTCTCCTATTCATCCGAGAGGTTAGCTGAGATCTATATCCGGGAGATTGTTCGCCTTCATGGTGTGCCGGTATCTATCATTTTGGACCGGGGCACGCAGTTTACCTCGCGTTTCTGGAGAGCAGTTCAGCAAGAGTTAGGCACCCAGGTTGAGTTGAGTACAACATTTCATCCTCAGACGGATGGACAGTTCGAGGGGACTATTCAGATATTGGAGGATATGCTCCGAGCTTGTGTTATTGACTTTGGAGGATCATGGGATCAGTTCTTGCCTTTAGCAGAGTTTGCCTAAACAACAACTACCGGTCGAGTATCCAGATGGCTCCTTATGAGGCTTTATATGGTAGGCGGTGTCGATTTCCGGTTGGATGGATTGAGCCGGGAGAGGCTCGATTGTTGGGTACATATTTGGTTCAGGAGGCCTTGGACAAGGTCAGGATCATTCAGGATAGGTTTCCTATAGCTCAGTCCAGGCAAAATAGTTATGCAGATCGCAAGGTTCGAGATGTGGCTTTTATGGTTGGTGAGAGTGTATTACTCCAAGTGTCGCCTATGAAGGGCGTGATGAGATTTGGGAAGAAGGTCAAGCTTAGCCCTAGGTTCATTGCTCCGTTTGAGATTCTTGATCGAGTGGGAGATGTGGCTTATAGACTTGCATTGCCGCCTAGCTTATCCGTCGCACATCCAGTTTTTCATGTGGCTATGCTTCAGAGGTATCACTGTGATCCAGCCCACGTGTTAGATTTCAGCATTGTTCAGTTTGACAAGAACTTATCTTATGAGGAGGAGCCGGTAGCTATTCTATACCGGCCGGTTCGTCAGTTGAGATCCAAGAGTTTCCCTTCTGTTCGTGTTCAGTGGAGAGGTCAGCCTCTTGAGGCATCGACCTGGGAGTCCGAGTCCTACATGTGGCTCCGTTACCCTCATTTATTTCCCGACTCAGTTACTTCCTTCTTCTGTCTGTTCGAGGATGAACGGTTGTTTTAGAGGTGGAGAATGTGACGACCCAAAAGGGTCATCACCTATTTTATTACCCATTCCGTAGTTTCGAGGCCTTGAAAACCTCATATCTAGTTGCCTCAATTTGCGTGCGCAGTCCAGGCGCGTAGCCAGACAACTTATATATGAAATTCTATGAAAAATGCTAAGATTTGATATTAAAATGAGTAAATTTGACTCTGGTCAACATTTTGGTAAACGGACCCCGACCCGTGATTTGACGGTCTCAGAAAGTCCGTAGGAAAATATGGGACTTGGGCGTATGCCCGGAATCGAATTCCGAGGTCCCAAGCCCGAGAAATGAATTTTTGAGTGAAATTGTTTTTCTGAAATTTATAAAGAAACGTGAAATAAAAATTTGTTAGAATGTGTTGGTATCGGGCCCGTATTTTGGTCGAAATTGGACGTCGTTTCACGTGTTTCGGACTTAAAACTCTAAATTTGAAAGTTTATGAAGTTTGAAGAAAAACTAGTGATTTTGAGGTTTGATTCGTTGTTTTTGATGTTATATTGGTGATTTGATCGCACGGTTAAGTTCGTAGGATGTTGTTGAGTTAGTGTATGTGATTTGTTAGAAGCCCCGAGGGCTCGAGAGTGTTTTGGAGGTGTCTGGGAAAGATTTTAAACTTAGGAAGATTGTTGGTTTTTGGCTTCAGCAGTTGCAGGTCCATTTGTTCTTCGCGTTCGCGACGCCTCTTCCGCGTTCGCGAAGCTTTAAGCTATTCCTTCATCGTGTTCGCATCCATTCCCTCACGAACGCGTAGGGTTGTTTGAACCTGAGGGTTTAGCCCTCTTTTCCTCTTCGCATTCGTGTACACTTGACCGCGTTCGCGTAGCTTTGCAGGTCTTCTACATCGCGTTCGCGTGATGTCGCACGCGCTCGTGTAGGCCAATTTATGGACCCCAGCCTCTTTACTCTTCGCGTTCGCATTCACCCTTTCACGAATGTGATGGTCTGTCCAGTCTACCCTTCGCGAACGCGACCTCCCTTCCGTGAACGCGAAGGGCCATTTTGCCCAGTGGTATATAAATATTTCCAGAACAGTAGCTTCAGGATTTTTTATAAGTGTTCACGAAATTCATCTTCTCCAAGGTCCTTAGGCATCCATTGAAGCCATACTTCACCAAAACTTCTTGGGTTAGTAAATTTTAACTCGTTTCCTTCATTTTCGTGTATATCTAATTAATAACTAAGCCTAAGACATGAAAATTAGAGTAGAAAATTGGGAATTTGGGTAGAGTTAGGCCCTTTTGAATTTTCTTGATTTAGACCTCGTTTTGGGGTCGAATTTGAAAACAAATTATATATTCGGGCTCATGGGTGAATGGGTGACGTGGTTTTGGTCCGAGCCTCGTGTTTGGACCAAGCGGGCCCGGGGTCGAATTTTGTTATTTTGGAAGAATGCATGGAAATGGGTAATTAGGCTATGTAATTGAATTATTGAATCCTTATTGATATACTTGAGTTGATTATGCCTAGATAATACCATTCCAGAGTTGAATTCTAAAGGAGAGGCGGTGTTAGAGGGTTGATTGCTATATTTTGGACCTGAAATAAGTGTTTGGTCTAACCTTAGCTTGAGGGAATAGGGGTTGAATCTTATTTTCTACTAGCTAATTGTAGAGTACGATGTATAGTCATGGTGACGAGTATCTATACATTGGTGTCTAGCATGACCGTGAGTCTTATTATTGCGAGTATTCCGATTTTGTTGTAACTTCCATGCTTAATTGATGATATCAATATGTTGTAAAGAGCATGTGAAGGGAATAATGATCTTTAAACTTCGAGGAGCATTGGCTCAGATTGTGAAATGAATAATGAAGAAATATGAGATATTACATCTTTGGAGCATTGGCTCAAGTGATAGAATAAATCATGGAAATGAAAGTGAAAGAAAGAGAAAGAGTTATTGAAATATACCCTTGCCGGGTCATCGTTGTATTGTTCCTTTTCCGGAATTTAATTGTTAATTCATGTTACCTTGCCAGGATTTAATTGTTTAATTGATGTTCTCTCACCGAGATTTCTATTTCTATTATGTTTACTCCCTTGCCCTTTGTTTGTGATTGCTAATTGAGTGAGGAGGAGTGTTAAAGCACGAAGGGTGATGTCGTGCACTTGTCTTGGTGAGAATGAGAGTAAAACACGAAAAGTGATGCCGTGCATTGTTTGATATTGTCTCCCTTGCTGGGATGTTGAGATTACTGTTATTGTTCCCTTGCCGGCATTCCTATTTCTATTATGTTTACTCACTTGCCCGTTGTTTGTGATTGCTGTTTGGGTGAGGAAGAGTGTTAAAGCACGAAGGGTGATGCCTTCCACTGTTCGCTATTGTGAGGAAGAGTGTAAAGCACGAAGGGTGATGCCGTGCCGTACAATGTACCATTCTGTACCGATATTCATTGATTATACTGTGAGGAAAGAGAGTAAAAGCACGAAGGATGATTCCGTGCCATGATTTACATTGATTACATTATACATTGCATAGTGAGGACGAGAGTAAATGCACGAAGGGTTATGCCATGCAAGCTTGTGATTTCTGGTCCTTATTGGTGTTCTGACCTTGTTGTTCCTTTCTTTTTTTAAGATTTCTTATATGAAATTGTTATCTCCCCACATCATGTTCCCCTTTCCCTTATTAATTGATTACTTCATGTATTTCTCTTTCGTTGTTTATATTTATATATTCGAACTGCACATGTACATTTTGTTGTCGTGTCTTGGCCTCGTCACTACTTCGCCGAGGTTAGGCTCGACACTTACATAGTACATGGGGTCGGTTGTACTAATGCTACACTTGCACTTCTTTATGTTGTGCAGATTACACAGCCGGACCCAGGAGGACATCATTAGTGGGAGTATCTTCCAGCTCATCCTAGAGGCTTCAAGGTATACCCGCTGGCGTTCGTGGGCCTTGGCGTCTCTCCCATCCCTATGCCTTCATTTCTGTCTTGTTTTTCTCTAGTTTCAGAGACAGTCATGTATTTCCTTTCAGACTGTGTATTTAGCACTCTTATAGACAGTTCGTGAGTTTGTGACTCCAGGTTTTGGGAAAATTATGCGTCGATGTATTATGTTTTCTTTACTTAGTTTTGAAAACCATATTTATTTATCTCCGCTGTTAAGTTGTGAACAATTTTTAGCTTATTCTGTTAAATCGATGTTTCCATGCTATTTTAACTCTACACGTTGGCTTGTCTAGCGAGTTCAATGTTAGACCCATCACGGCCCGATGGTGGGATTTCGGGGCGTGACATGAGTGTATAGCCATTAGAGGAATAGCCGGCCTATTTGTTAGAGAAAAGTGAGTCTTGAAGTAGCAGGCCAACCAACCGTACACATAATGAATTGGAAAGTATACTCTAGAAGAATCGAGTGGTGAGCCATTTGAAATTGTATTTAATCCCCTGTAAATGCTAGCTAGGACGGGAACGTCGAGGTTAATTCTTTTCCCACACGCTAGAAGGCCTGCAATCTTGAAAGTCTCAGGCTGAATAAAGTCGCTTCTTTGGTAGGGAGCGACAAAGACACATAACCAGCATGATAAAAGTGAAGCCAAGTATACTTCATCTTTCTTGTCACTTCCAACGCCAAGTTTAACAAATAGTGCATCTTCAACTTCCGACCAATTGACCATTTTACATATGGCTCCAGTAGGGTTGTGTGTTGATTTGGAACGATCTGAATTCTTTTCTTTTCTCTATGGAGGTTTTTCATACTTTAAAACCTTTTTTCTGCAAAACTCGATCCATCTTCTTACAGGGACGTTATAATTTTAAGCATTTCCCTCTCGGAGTTGGTGATATGCATCAAACAATTGCTGACATGCTTGTGGAAGGAACATTTTATCCTTGTCATTAGCACCTGTAAGTTCTCGAGTATTTGGAAAAACTTCCTCATAAGGAGACCCTATTAAAGGAAGACCCCCAATAGTGCACAAATCCCAAAGGGATATGGATAACTCTCCAACTGCGGTAAGCAACGTGTTTGTCAGAGGACCCCAAGCCTCAAAAAAGGCTTGCATGATACTTCTATAATGATCATAAGTAACAATGAGGCATAGAAAATATCGTAAATATTGGTGGCCCTCAATGCTCGATGGTTCCTACTAAGAATATCTTTAGTCCACTCCCAATAGCTGGGAATATAATAAAATTCGCCACCAAAAGTTAAGGAATCACTCCAGTACACTTCTCCTTTGAGGATTCGTCGTCCTAAGCATGGGAGGAAACTCACCACATTAAATTTGTGATTATGGGAACAAAGAGTCCATGTCTTAAATTTATGTTTGGTATTTTCAAAGGTCCAATCTACCAAACGAGTTTTGCAAGGATGGCCACAAAACTGCATATAAGCCGGTCAGTGGTGTATCAACTAGTAATCTGGTCTACATTTTACTATCCCTGTGCTCTGAAATTACAAGGTACTTGGATGTGGAGGAAGGGGATGCTGAGTCTCTGAAGTAAACCATGTTCAAGCTGCATAAAAAAAATTAGTACCTAACTCAAAAGGGAAGAATATCAATCACAATCTTGAAAGAGAGCATGGATAAGTAAAAATAAATAAAAAATAAAATCGCCTTAGACGTAAAAAAAAAAGGGGGATGTCTGTGTCAGACTTTTTTAAAAGGTTTTCGTTGCGAACTTTTAAAGGTGTTCGTCTTGAACTTTTAAAGGTCTTCATCGTGTGCTTTCAAGGGTCTTCGCCACAAATTTTAAAAGGTCTTCATCGTTAATTTTATGGTTTTCCACCGCAAAATGTAAAGGCCTTCACGAGCTTTTAACGATCTTTGCACAAACTCTTATGGGTCTTGCCATAAATTTTAAAGGTATTCATCGCAAACTTTTAAAATTCTCGCGAACTTTTATGGGCTTTCGCAAATAAGGATCTTCGCCACGAATATTTAAAGGTATTCGTTATGAACTTTAAAGATCTTGATCACGATCTTTTAAATATCTTTACCGCGAACTTTTAAAGGTCTTTGTTATGAAATTTTAAAAATCCTAACCACGAGATTTTAAGGATCTTTACGCGAACTTTTATGTGTCTTCGCCACAAATTTTAAAGGTCTTCAGCGCGAAATTTTAAAGGACTTCGTAGTTTGACGAAGTTACTTCAAAAAAGAAAAAAAAAAGAGAAACAACAAAATAAAACAAAGAAAAATCATGAAAAAAGAAGAATAAATTACCTTTGTGTCAAAATTTTGAAGTTGCCAAAATATACTCGAAAGTAGCTTGCGAACGTTGCAATTGATGCCAATTGAACGGAAATCACGTCCTATTTATAGAGGATTCAAAGATGATGGGAGATGGGTTAGCAACGATGTGGGAACGGTGGTTATTAGATTCCAATAAGGACTTGTTATCCTAATTCAATTAGAGCAACAAAAAGTGATATGTAGTGAAGTCTACATGCAAATCGGGAAAGAGACAAAGGCAATCCTAATTATAGTACACTAAGGAAAAAGAATTATAAAACTTTTTGGTCAAATTTCTAGATCTATGTGGCATTGTCCAAAACACCATAAATCCATGTCTGGCATATCCTTAAGGCAAATAACTTTAAATTCCAATTCGCTGGAATTGACCAAAGTTGGATGAAAACCATTATGAATATTCAAAGTTTGCTTGGATAATTATAGGATGTAAGTGCTGGGTTGCCAATTGCAAATAGACATTGCATGGAGCGTCTTTGGGGAAAACACACACGTGATTTTTTTTTTACTTCAAGTCTAGTCTTTGAAATTCATAAGACAAGTCTTGAAATAGGGGGCATTTGTAGGCATCTAATTTTTATTGGATTTAAATTCATAAAATTATTTGGACTATATTTTTGACTTAAAGATATGTTAGCTCTTATAAATTTATTGGGCTAATAAAATTGGATTAGTTATATAAGTCCAACATACATGGATTAAATAAATAAGTACAAATCTATTGGATTAGCCTGTTTAATTAGGCTACGAATGATGAGCTCACTTCATTAGGCCCAATATGCCATCTTCCTAGAGGCCCAGTTTGGTGCCACGTGTCAAATGACGTGGCATGCCAAGTCAAACGAAATATCCAATAGGATCGTGTCACGTGTCAAAATGACAAGGCATGCCAAGTTACATTAAAAGTTCAATGAAAAGCACCACGTGTGCAAGTGACATGTTCTGGCCAATCAAGCGCGGCCATGTCACACTTCAATTTGATTGGTCGGAAAGAGTTTGTTCTTATCACAATTACTCCCTTCCACAACTATAAATAGGGGTCTTCATAACCTAGAAAGGGACTAGAAGTTATAACAAGAAGCAAGAGGGAGCTCGTGGATCAAACGCTGCGGATTTCTCTAAAAGCTACAAACATTCAAGTGTTTTAAGGATTAAAAGATCAAGACGAAGATTCAAGAACAAGTTGCAAGCCCTTGGATTAAAAGTACGTCAAGATCAAGATCAAGCTTCAAACACTTGGATTAAAATAAAATAAAATTCAAGATTACTCGGAGGCTCCTTTATTTACTGTTGAAAAGAAGAATCAGATGATTCATAGAGATTGTAACACTCAAACATTTGAAATAAAATACTACTATTGTTGCGATATTTTTTCGGTCTTGATTTTATTTTCTCAGCGCAATTTATTGTCTACAGTATATAGGGAAATTAAGGCTTATAAATGATATTGTGATTGAAACTAATTTCCTCCCTCTCGCTTTTTGTTACGTTCTTGTATTGACTCCGTTGGCGACACAATACAAAGTTGGGATCAACCAATCAAGTTTTTTGTATTGAAGATTAGAGGTATCAATTGTACATAGACACGAAAACTATTAACTGATCTACGGATTAAACACACGGTATATAATTTAGGATAGTTTACTAAATTCAACGAGGATAAGCAATTGTGTTACCTACAAAACATGGAGAGAACATTAAGGGTGTGTTTGTTATAGCAAAATATCTTTCGTGGAAAAAGTACAAGTAGTAATCTTATTCATTTTTCGATGTTTGGTACGCAAATTAAGAAAAATAACTTCTCAAGAGTATTCATAAATAATTTTGATACAATAAACATGAAGCCATAAACTTTCGAACCAACATAAATTTTAAAAAAAATTGTGCGCGGATGGGGGTGGATGGTGCAGAAAAACGAAAAAAGAGAAATATAAAAAAAAAAAGCCTTTTAGAGAGAGGGGGTGGGTGGGTGTGGGGGTGTATGGTGGGTTGGTGAGGGTGGGGAATAGGGTGGGGAAGGTTGAGAAGGAGTTTGGGAAAATATTTATCCTTTTCTTGATAAGGAAAGCATTTTCCTCCAATTGGAGGAAAATGAGTTCATAAGAAAAATATTTTTCAAAACATTTAAGCCAACCAAACATGAGACAATTGGAAAACATTTTTCGAAAAATATTTTCCTTCGTACCAAACACACGCTAAGTTGGTTCTTTTTGGATATTAGATGTGGTTCATAGACACAAAGTACAAACTTAATGAGTTAAATTGTACCTCATCTGAATCAATTGCTCGTACACCTTTCGGAAGCATGAAACAAAAAGAAGAAAGCAGAATAG
This sequence comes from Nicotiana paniculata, assembly GCA_005239505.1. NCBI lineage: Eukaryota > Viridiplantae > Streptophyta > Magnoliopsida > Solanales > Solanaceae > Nicotiana > Nicotiana paniculata. Next base: position 8,442 of record MDKI01271072.1, on the reverse strand, counting down.
AGTTGAATTGATATGGAATTAATTGCATATTAATACTTGCAGCTTCATTTTATATATCAATTCGTTTGGTAGAATGCATTAGATAACATAATGCATGCATTAGTTTTGTGTATTAATAATATTTTATTTTACATTTTTTTGAAGTTATGCATTGGTTATGCAAGCTTAGTTATACATCCTATTTGGTATTATCCTATGCATAACTAATGCATGGAAAACCATGGTATTAACAATATAATGTGTTTTAATGCATGTATTAGCTTAGTTAAAGACAAAATTACCCTTCAAAATTTATGCTTGATTAAAATATGCTATTATATTAATACAACTTTGATGTAAAGTTTGATACTGAAATTGCTCCCGCTATTTATATCTATACTCCGTCAATTTCTTCATTGAAATTTATAAATATGTACTCTACTGCCACGTACTGGGATGCACTTGTAATCAACTCATTTTTCTTTTATTTTTGTAATTCAAACTTTCTTTGTCTAATAGTCCAAGAAAGTGGGAAATAAAATTATATCCCTAGTAGATAAATAAGTATTTAGCATATTTTTTATTTTTATAAATAAGTATTCAACTCTATACTATAATATAGGTAGACAAATCAAATAATTTTTAAACCTTTTTTCATATAAAAACATCTTCAACATATGTTTCTTTTAAAAAGATAAAGTGATGGATTGGTTATGAGGGTATTTTTATAAACAAATAATTCTTTTAGAAATTGTGCAATACTTTAATACATCAAATCAAACAATGAATAACAGTAACGACCCGGCCGGCCATTTTGAGAGTTATATCCCCGATCCCCTATTTACTACTTCCTCTGTATCTCTTTCTGCTTATGTGTCTTCCCGAGATATTGTCGTTGTGGTTTCGGAGTGTTTTGGGACACTTAGTCCCTAAACGGAAGCTTAAGTCTTAGAATTTGGACCGTAGTTAGAACTGTGTGAAGACGACAACAGAATGGAGTTTCGTCGGTTCCGTTAGCTCCGTCGGATGATTTTGGACTTAGGGGAATGTCCAAATTGTGTTTTGGAGGTCTTTAGCTCATTTAGGCATGAAATGGCGAAAGTTTAATTTTAGGAGATTTTGACCGATAGTGAATTTTTTGATATCATGGTCGGATTCCGATTCTGGATGTTGGAGTAGGTCCGCAAGGTTGAATATGACTTGTGTGCAAAATTTGGGATCAATCGGACGTAGTTTGATAGGTTTTGACATCGGTTGTAGGAATTGAAAGTTTCAAGTTCATTATCATTGAATCGGAGGGTAATTTGTGTTTTTAGCGTTGTTTGATGTGATTTAAGGGCTCGACTAAGTATGGTATTTTAGGACTGGTAGGTAAGTTTGGTTGAGGCCTCGGGGGCCTCTGGTTTATTTTGGGTGGTTAACGGATAATTTTGGGCTTATTAGAAATTGCTGAAAAATTTGGTGTCTTTTTGCTGGTTTCCTTCATCGCGTTTGCGAGAGAGTTCTTGCGTTCACGTAAGGTATCTAGGAGGCCAGTTGTGTTGTTCTACGCATTCGCAGTGTGATTTTTGCATTCGCGATGGTGTGGATCCTTTAGCCTACACGTTCGCGATATGGTCCTCGCATTCGCGTAGAGGAACATTCAGATAGGACTCCAGGGGATTAGCCTATGCGTTCGCGATGAGGGTGTCGCGTTCGCGTAGGGTCAGGAAAGGTAAGTTTATGCGTTCGCGAGAGGGTTCTCGCATTCGCGAAGAAGGTCTGGAATTGAAGGAAAGTTTGTGCTTCACGAACACGACGGTTTGGCCGTGTTCGGGAAGAAGAAATGCCTGGGCAGACTTATATCACAGATGGTGAGAACCCGCATCGGAGGATCTGACGACCAGGCATCTGCGCCCCCTGCTAGAGCCGCTAGAGGTAGGGGCCGGAGTAGAGGAAGACCGTGCGGTGCAGCCAGACCACCCGCGCGAGCTGCGACGGTGGATCCCCTAGCAGCTCTAGCTAGAGGACAGGCACCAGCCCTCCAAGATATTCTAGCCCAGTTCATGAGCATGTTCAGCACCTTATTTCAGGCTGGATTGATCCCACTAGCACTTACCACATCTCAGGTGGGGGAGGGGGTACAGACTCCCGCAGCCCCTACTCCTGAGTAGAGGGTCCGGTTGCCAGGCCCCAGAGTTCATCCCTATGTATCCCGTAGCTCCAGTTCAGACCAAGACTAGGACATCCGCTTATGAGGCGGAGCAGCTCAAACTTGAGAGGTACAAGAAGTACCACCCACCTACCTTCAGCGGATTGGCTAAAAATGATGCTCAGGATTTTATGGAGGAATGTCATTGTATTCTCCGTACTATGGGCGTAGCTGAGACGAGTGGGTTTTCTTTTACCACCTTTCAGCTTAGAGGAGCACCCTATCAGTGGTGGCGTGCTTATCAGTTGAGTAGTCCGGATGAGGTAGATTCACTTACATTGAATCAGTTCTCAAACATGTTTTTAAGAGAGTATGTTCCTCAGAGCCTCAGGGACTCATGGTGTGCGGAGTTTGAGCAGCTGCGTCAGGGTGCTATGACTGTGTCAGAGTATGCAATCCGCTTCAGTGATTTGGACCGACATGCACCGGCCTTGGTTGCCACAGCTCGTGAGAGGATTCGTCGGCTTATTGAGGGACTCCACCCCACTATCTGGATCAGTATGGCCAGGGAGTTGGAGATGAATATTTCTTATCAGCAGGTTCTGAGTATTGCTAGGATATTGGAGGGCATGCTTGCCCGGGATAGAGAGGAGAGGGAGGCCAAGAGGTCTCGAGAGTCTGGCACTTACAGTGGTACTCGTGCCGCATCTGTAGTTTGCCATAGTAGGGGCTATGCGAGTCTCCCCGTTCATTCAGATCTTCTAGCCGCCAGTGGTGTTCCAGGACCTAGGAGCCTTATTATGCACCTCTAGTATTTAGTGTGCCTCCTGCTCAGGGTGCGTTTAGCGGCTAGTTCAGCAGACCTGGCCCGAGTCAGTCATAGTATCCACACCCTCCGAGAGCTTATTTCAAGTGTGGCGACACTTTCCGTATTGTGAGAGATTGCCCCAGACTTAGGAGGGGTGCACCTCCACAGACTTCTCAGCCACCACGTGCTCCATCGGGTCCTCAGGCTATGATTCTAGCACTAGCTACCACCCCACCTACTAAGCCAGCTTGTGGTGGAGTTCGGGGAGGTCGAGGTCTCCCTAGAGGGGAAATTTCTTCTGACTCTATCATAACAGGTATTTTTTTTGGTCTGTCATAGAGATGCTTCAGTATTATTTGACCTAGGCTCTACATATCCCTATGTGTCCTCTTATTTTTTCCCGTACTTGGGCGTATCTCGGGATTCTTCGAGTTCCCCTATTTATGTGTCTACTCGTGTGGAAGATTCTCTTATTGTGGACCGTGTGTATCGGTCGTGTTTGATTGTTCTTAGTGGTTTTGAGACCAGAGCCGATTTATTATTACTCAGTATGGTAGAATTTGATGTTATCTTGGGCATGGACTGGTTGTCGCTCCATTATGCTATTCTTGATTGTCACGCTAAGACCGTGACACTGACTATGCCAAGTTTACCACGTTTAGAGTGGAGGTGTACCTTGGAGTATACTACCAGTAGAGTTATCTCATTTCTTAAGGCTCAATGAATGTTCGAGAAGGGGTGTGGCGTGTATCTAGCTTATGTGAGAGATATCAGTATCGACACCCCTACAGTTGAGTCAGTTCCAATAGTGAGGGATTTCCCAGATCTGTTCCCAGCTGATCTTCCGGGCATGCCGCCCGACAGAGATATTTATTTTGGCATTGATTTGTTGCCGGGCACTCAGCGTATCTCTATTCCTCCATACCGATGGCTCCTCTTGAGTTGAAGGAGCAGTTGAAGAAATTTCTTGATAAGGGCTTCATTCGGCCTAGTGTGTCACCTTGGGGTACTCTGGCCTTTTGGGACGATATCCTAATTTCTTGCTTTAGCTTAGATTTTATTGATTAGATTAGTTTCTTATAACTATATTTATGATATGTAATTGATTTTGGCTAGATTTGGGCCATTCAGAGTCGGATATTCATGGGAAAAGCATTGCTACCGACTGATTAGCTTGGTTCGAGGTAAGTGGCTTGCCTAACCTTGTGGGAGGGGGGGATTCCCCTTAGGATTTGATATTGATATGATATGTGAGCGCTGTGTACGCAAGGTGACGAGTGCATACACATGCTATTTATTGCAAAACCTGATTTTTACTGAGTAATTATTTGTCTTCATCTTAATTGAGTATACTAGCATGTGTAGTTACCCTGTTAGCCTAGAATAACATGTCTATGTGTCTTAATTGCTTAACTTGCAGCATGCTTAGTGAACTCCTGCTTCTTTCCTTGTCTTGTACTTAGTCTAAATTGTAGATTCTCTTATTGTATCTGTTATCTATAATTGTCTGAGTTGTGTATTTACTTTGGGACTACGGGAAGGTATCCCGGGAGATCCCCCATGCATATTTACTTTTGGGACTACGGGACGGTATCCTGGGAGACCCCCCTGCACATTTATTTTTGAGACTACGAGGCGGTACCTCGGGAGTTCTCCTTGCATATTTACTTTTGGGACTACGAGACGGTATCTCGAGAGATCCCCTATTGTTTATTTCTGTGTGTTGTATTGTTATTATTGTGTTTTCCTTTTTTGAACTCCAGCCTTTTATTATGTCGTTATATTATCCTGCTTTAGTTATTATATACAAGTGGGCCTGACCTGACCTCGTCACTACTCGACCGAGGTAGGCTTGGCACTTACTGGGTACCAATTGTGGTGTACTCATGCTACTCTTCTGCTCATGTTATGTATGCAAATTCAGGTGCTCGTTATCAGTTGTATTATCAGTGAGTCGAGACAGCTTTGGAGACTTCAAGGTATATCTACCGCGTCTGCAGACCTCGTAATCCCGCCTCTATTCTTCCCCGTGTCAAACACTTCCAGTATTTTTCTTTTATTAGACTCTGGTGTATAGAGATACTATTTCCTTTCTATAGCTTGTGACTCATGATGTTCCTGGTTTTGGAAAAGCTGTGTACGTCTAGTATTTTTATTATAGTACATACCAAGCGACATTGTTATTGGTTTTTCAGTATCTATTGCAGTTAGCTGTTAAGTTTTGCTTCCATTATTAATATTTCTGCAATCTGTTAGGCTTACCTAGGCGTAGAGACTAGGTGCCTTCACGACATGTTTCGGGGGGATGTTTGGGTCATGACAATAACTAATTCTAGCATAATTAATGCAATCATAACTAATACCAACATTACTAATACGTCATATTCAGCATTATGCTTATGCACCCTACCAAACGACCCCTTATAGGTGAAAGGTTTCTATCTTAATAAGAGCCCTACTTTAAAATGAAAAACATTTTGAAGTTAACTTGTGGGCCATCTCTAGACTGGTCAGCTTTCGAGTAAAAGGACTCGTCAATTCTTGAAAATAAGAATTAACCCAAACATCACTCCACCCTACCACTTAAATTAAAAATAACCAGTGAATGTATAATACACACATACACACACACACACACACACACACACACACACACACACACACATATATATATATATATATATATATATTAAGTATTACATGTATATACTTATGTATAATCTATGTATATGAATAGAAAATATTGTATACAGTAGAAATCAGGGTTACCCGATTTAATTATTTGATCGAGGCTGGGATGTTGCATTGAAGAGCTGAGACGACAAGTCTGAAGTCGAAGCCTCTTTCTAGATCGAGGTTGATATAAATCGAGGCTAGAAGAGACAAACTTCGAGTAATATCGGGATAACTTTATAACAAAAAATGTGAGATATCCGTGATTGGTCGAGGATCATGGCACGAATCTCGGAACGGATCAAATCTATAGTGGTTAATCAGCTGTTTATATGATTTCCTTCAGTAATTATAAGTATACCTTAATTATGACACATCTACTACATAAAGAGGAGTTTCATTCATTCGGAAAGGCTTATTTGCGGTAAAACTAGTCGATCAGCGGTGCAGTCGATGGTTCCGTGCCTTTCCCCCTTGAGATGTCCGCTCAAGGTTACCAGTCTAAAACCCCATAGAAACCTTACTATGTTGCACTATTGCATTCATCATGGTCAAACCTAGTCAAGCTAAAGTGTCATCCGCACGATAGCTTTTAAGATAGCCTTATCCAAAATTCTATCGGGTTTCCCTAAACCCAAACGGACGCTCCCACGTTCTGTGCATTTATTTGGAGAACTAAATGCTTCCTGCTAATTATTGACGATAAATAGTCGAGTCCGGTGAGGGTAAGGGCCTAACTTTATTTCCTTTGCAGAAAAAACTGAGGCACAAAGTCCCAAGATTCGGCATGGTCTCCAACATCCACCCAAAACTGTTGATTTGGTGGGAGGATCTGCATTCTAGCGACAAAGCTATTGTCAGGAAACACTTGGGTAATCTACCGTCTCTCCTGGAAATCCAGCCCAACAAAATAATAATAGAGGCTTCTACCCTGTTCTGGGATCGTGAAAGGTCCGTGTTCCATTTTGGGACCATCGAAATGGCGCCTTTGATAGAAGAGATAGGAGTGCTGGCTAACCTAGTATGGGAAACTTCGGGGTTGTTGATGCTTGAGAACCGCACAGGAAAATGTTTCCTCAAAATGATGGGTCTGAAAAAGGACGCAGAATTGGTATGTTTGGAGGATTCGTACATTCCTTTTGACTACTTGTACGGAAAGTATGGCTACAGCAAATCATACCGTACCTACCATGACGAATTTGCTATCACCTCTTTAAGACATGTCCATCGCTGAGTGTTCGTGTTTATGGTTTGCTTTTTGGGTTTGATCGTGTTCCCGATGACGAAGGAAAGGATCCATACCAGGCTAGCAATGGTAACTAAGACCATAATGGAAGGGGTAAATTCGCAATATTTCAGCATTGTGCCCATGATCGTTGTAGATATATATCGGGCCTTAGAAAGGTGTCAACAAGGAGCAAAGTAGTTCGAAGGATGCAATTTATTACTTCAACTCTGGCTCATGGAACATCTCCAAAAAGGCGAATATCAATAGGACATTCACCGCAGAATGTGGGATGACCACATCGCTTTCCATCACCCAAAGAGAATGAATATATCCCTGACATGTTCGCTCAGCCTGAAAATGCTGAGGGATGGGTTGAGCTTTTCGATAACTTGACTAAAGAACAGGTTCAATGGATGTTTGAATGGTTTCCAATGGATGAGTTCATCATTCGATCTCGAGACGCTCATTTCTGATATTGATCGGTCTAAGGGGGACATACCCTTACATCCCTCTTCGAGTCATGAGGAAAGCAGGAAGGAAGAAAGTCATCCCTAGGGTCGAGAAGATGAGCCATCTTCGAGCTGACTTTCAAAATAATGACAGTCCTCACAAGTGCCAAGCTCCACATCTATGGCACTGCAAGGTTATACTTGAGAAAGACACCATCGAGCCAGACATGTATCACGCCGGTTGTACCCTTTTCTATCTTGGTTGGTTAGAAGAGGATCTAGGTGGTCAGAGTAAGCCGGGGTACGTCCGAGGTCACAGGGTTATAGATGAAAGGGCCGAGGCACAAGTCAAATACAACCAACTGTGCAAAAGGACCCGAGAAAGTGAGGATGACCACTACAAGATACATGAGTCCAACAAAAAACTGATCGAGGAATGGAAGGACATGGCTATCAGCGCCAATAAGAGGCTGGGGTACTTGGAAAGAGGTATAATTGAGTTGGAAGAAAAGTTCATCAAAAGAATTGAAGATTGTCAAAAGGCTGAGGGAGTTGCAGGGGGATACCTAGCCAGAACCTACCTGCTGCTGGGACTTCACGAGCTGGGAAAACTGTACAAGGAAAGCAAGAATCCTGAGTCTGGGGAAGGTCCTTCTGGGACCAAGTAGATAGGATTGTCTTTTATTTTTCTATCAATATAATAAGCCCAACGACCATCAGTGACTTTTATTTTTTCGTCTATCGCTTTGGGATTTGTCTATTTTTCTTATCAATAAAATGAGGCATTTAGCATTTTAAGTTCTCCAAATCAATGTGTCGCTAGGCTTACCTCGGGCACAAAGAGGTTCCCAACTTAGGACGCGCTTTACATTCCCGCATTATGTGTTTAAATACCGCAATATTCTTTTCATGATCATCACTGACTTGGTCACCTTTTGTTTTTATTTTTTCTTATTCCCCTCCCCAAAGGTTAGTTCGTGCATTCTGGCATCATCAGCCTATCGCACCAGATCCAAGGTACCTCCACGTACTCCTCCCCCTAGTCCTCCTAAGGGCAAAGACAAAGGCAAAAGTAAGATGGAAGAGTCTAGTGACACACGAAAAGAGAATGTGATTGAACGGGTAGAGGCCACTGATGGACGAGGTATTCAGGTCCTGCATGAGAACATGTCAC
>ML323379.1:0-20957 GCA_005239505.1 Nicotiana paniculata | reverse complement strand
CTGGAAGGACTCGGCCTGTATCTGAGGGACCAGTATCGCAGTGGCCAAATTCTCAGTTGTGGGATGTGCCCATTCATATAAGGGAGCCTCTGCCCCTATTTGAGCGACTAGGTCTACCACATCATCCCCATTATTGTTTTGGTTGTATGGATCTTCCATGTCGGTTTCAATTTGTTCAATTTGTGGTTGATGTTTGCTTTTCCTGTTGGTCCGGTTTAGGGCCTTGAAAATTTTCTTGGGGTCTGATAAGGCTTCAACTACTTCACCAGTCCTCGATGAGTTTCTAGTCATGCACCTGCAATACGTTAGCATACGTTAAACTTTCAATGTAAAAATGAAAATTTAAAGAAAATTGACTATATTTCAAAATTTTTGTATTTCTTCTAACTCAATTGATAATACCGTTAATTCCCCGGCAACGGTGCCAAAATTTGATCACGCTCAACTATGTCTTATAAAAGACTAAACGGGCGTTGCAAATATAATCCGGAGTATTATGCCCAGAGTCGATCCCACAGGGAATTTACGTATCAATCAAGTCTTTAGAATATGCAACTTTTACTCAATAAATTCTATCAAGACTTTTTAGTATAAACTGGTGATGTTTTTACTAATTCTACTGACAATAATAATAACTAACAATTACTAACAATGTGTTGTAAACAATTATGATAAAGGTCTAAGGTTATGGTTTCCCCCGTTGGTGAACTTACTTCTCGGATACTTCATATATCTTGATTAGTTGCCTCTATCAATCATGAACACTCTATCTACCATAAATCTCTCTCAAGTAATTATGATAATTTACTAGACGCACTCTCTCAAGTTACGCTAGCTAGATTGCATTACAGTTCACTTTAGATTACATCCGAGGTATCGTTATCTCAAATACAACCTCTAAACACTCGGTTATGACTTTCGTCTATACTCCGGGAGTGGTGTTTTTCAAACAACTACCTAATATGCACTCTCTCTCAAGTGGATACATACTAATCNCCTCTCTTCGAATCCCCTTCAAGTTGTGTTTTTAGGGTCTATTTATATGTTTGGGATAAACCCTAAACGTGTAGGAGACTTCTATTCCAACCGGGAGACACTTAAACTCTTCAAAAACTCAAATTTAGCCGGAACAGGGGCCTGGTGCTTGGCTAACGCCAGGCTAAGCCTGGCATTTCAGCTCTAACGCCTGGCTAACGCCAAGCAGGGTCAGGCGTTTCATCTCTAACGTCTGGCTAACGCCAGGCAGGGTCAGGCGTTTGGGCTCTGTCGCCCGGCTATAGCCCGGTGCACTCCTCCTTGCCGCTTGAGCGTATTTTCGATGTATTTGCATCCATTTAGCTCGGTTTCCATCTCCAATTCACCTACACATGAAATAGACTCTATAATGCACATAAAAAGTGTATTTTTATCATTAACGCACATAAAATGTAGGGCATATAACATGTTAAACCATGAATTCTAGCCTCGCATCAATGATCTAACAAACTTATTGTCAAGAACCAGATAAAGGACCTGATGCATACTTGGTATAATTCTTCAGCAATGGACTTAAGCTAATATGAGTTGTATGACTTTAGATGTACAAGACCCAACTCAGGGATCTGATCCCTTGAGTTTCCTTGACAGAAGTACAGAGTCCACTCTATAGTTGGAAAGTGACTGCCTGCAACTGTGCACGCTAAAGTGCAGAAACAGTGCAGCAGTCACTTCCCATTAGGCAGGGCCTTGCACCAACCAAGTGTACATCATCAAAGTTATGTCATCCAAAGTATATCAACAAGGAGTATTGCAACAAAACATCACTTGAACAATTTGTGATATTCACTCAAGCATTCGAGATCTGATAGAGCATTGAAGTCATAAGGTATCAAGAACAAAGTGCAACACTACTACGGACCAGTTCCATAACGAGTCTTGTACATATCCTTAGTTGAGTTGTATCTTTGTATTTGTTCTTCATTGTAATTCCTAAGTTGCTTATCTAGAAGCTTTTACTAGGAACCTCCAAAAATCATAAACCCTTAGAGTTTGTGTCGTGACTAGAGTTAGCCATGAGTTGAAGTCTTTGTAATAGGTGTATTGCAAAGTGTCTTATAATAGGTGTATTACAAGTTAGTGGGGGATTAAGATTTTAATTCCAAGGTTACAATAGGTTGTAATCTAAAGATTTCTCAAGTAGTGAAGTTGAAATCCTACCAGTGTAGGTCATGGTTTTTAATTCCCTTGAGTAGGGATTTTTCCACGTAAAATATCTTGTGTCATTTACTTACTATTTCATTAGTTATTTCTGTAGGAACTGATATAGGACCAGGTCTCTATACAGTTTGGTGGACTCATACATTGTATCAATCAGGATTAACTTTTAAGATTGAATTGATATAATTCCATTCATCTACATTATTATGAAAGTATGAATACAATGTTGATTTAATAAAATAACCTTATAATATTAAGCATAATAACTCACAATAAAAGGACATAACCTGAATTCTAGCTTAACGACCCGGCCGGTCATTCCGTGAGATTTGCCCCGTTTCCCCTATTTCTGCTTGTTCATGTATTGCTTAGCCTATTTATGATGTGTTCCGTCGGTTGGTTCGGGTTCGGAGTGGTCGTGGTGAGAAATGAGACACTTAGTCTCTTAAGTTGGCCTTAAGGTTGGAAAAGTCAACCGAAAGTTGACTATTAGGTAAACGACCTCGGAATGCAGATTTTAGGGCTCAGATAGATTTTTAGGATATTTGGGACTTAGGAGTGTGTTCGGAATATGGTTTAAAGGTACGGAGTATAATTAGGCTTGAATTGGCGAAATTGAGTTTTTGGCAATTTCTGATCAGCAGTGGAAAATTAGCTATCCGGGTCAGAAAGGAATTCTGAAGGTTGGAACAAGTTCGTAGTGTCATTTTGGATGTGTGTGCAAATTTGCAGGTCATTTGGACGAGTTTTGTGTAGTTTCGGCATCGTTGGTGATATTTGGAAAGTTTGAAAATCCTTAGGCTTGAATCATGGGTTGATTTGATGTTTCGGTGTTATTTTGGGTGTTCCGAGGGTTCGACTAAGTCTGGATGATCATTTACGACTTGTTGGTACTTTTGGTTGAGGTCCCGAGGGCCTCGGGATGAGTTCGGATGGTTATCGGCATGGTTTTGGCATTTTGGAACTGCTGGTGTGAAGCCTTTTGGTTTTTCCGCACCTGCGGATAGGGGACTGCAGGTGTGAGTCCGCAGAAACGGACGAGGGATCGCAGAAGAGAAAATGTCTAAGGGGAGGAAGATCGCAGATGCGGAGGATTTGACCGCACATGCGGAGTAGCAAGTGTGGTAGGTAAGTCGCAGGTGCGGATTTGGACCTTTAAGTAATTTTGCGGAAGTGTGCACCTGGGACCGCAAGTTTGATAAATTAGTCGCAGATGCGGTCATTGCTGGGCAGAAACATATAAATAGAACCCTTAGTGAATTTTGGTCATTTTCCCACCATTTTTATACGGGTTTCAAGCTTTTTGGAGGGTTTTGAAGAGGAAATTCGAGGGTTCTTCGTAGAGGTAAGAATTTTGGACTTAAAACTCATTTATATGTGATTATTTGACTTATTGGAATGAAAATTATGGAAATTAGTGACAAAAATTAAGGAATTAGGGCTTGTAATTAAGACCTTTAATTGGGGATTTGAGGGGTCATTTGAGATCCGATTTTGATGTTGTTGATATGTATAGACTCGTGGGAGGATGAGGATTCTTGTGAAGTGATTTTTATCGAATTCCAAGACATGGGCCAAGCGGTCGGGTTTGGCCAATTTCGGGATTTCTGGGTGAATTTGATAATTTTCAAGTGGGTTTCGTTCCTTGGTATATATTAATCATATAAATATGATTTTTGGTAGATTTAGAGCAATCGGAGGCCAAGTCTAGAGGAAAAGGCATTGAGGGCTAGGATTTTAGGCGGTTTTGGGGTAAGTAACATTTCCAAACTTGGTTCTGAGGGTTCGAAACCCCGAACTATATGCTATATGTTTATAATTTAGGTGACACACATGTCAAGTGATGGGCGTGCGGGCGTACACCGAGTGATTTGTGGCCTGGCTAATCCCATGGCACCGTCTAGTAGCTATTTCGGATTGATATCCGCACTTTTATTGATGTGGTTAATGTGAACATGCTAAAAATCATACTAAATCAAATGCTAGGGCTTCACGTCGAAAATGCTGAGACCCGAGTGGTCGTATATTGCTGTCTCCTTATGTGTTTATTTGATTTTGTATACTCAGTCCTGTCATAGCATATCATTTCATGCCTCACTCTCGGTAATAGTTGATTTTGTATATTTATCATTGTTTCGAGCTAGTTCATGCATCTGTGAGCCCATGTGAGCGAGACTGGAGAGTAATGATTGAGTGAGGCCGAGAACTTGTTATTGAGACAGTTATGAGATCGGACTGCACACCGCAGTGATACTTTGATCATGCCTTCATTGGCTTGATATAGCGCTTGGGCCAATAGGAGCGCCTCCGGAGTCTTTACACCCCTAGTGAGCGCATTGATATTGAGGGATGGATCTTCCCTGGGTATGGATCTTGTCCGAAGTTGATGATATGTGAGGGATGGATCATCCCTGGATATGGATCTTGTCCGAGTGTTGTGTTCCGGAGATGGATCTTCTCCGTGGGGATGGATTGGCCTTTTCCTCAGTATTGAGTGACTACGGTCACCAGTGTTTATGCATATTCCGGGATCAATTTTCCCTAGGCATGAGTGCCACATACAGTACTGAGTAGACTTCTGTGTGAGAGCTGTGAGTACTATGTGCATTTCCACACCATTGATACATTGGCATGTAGAGTATTGAGATATACCTGGGTTACTTATCATATCGGTCATATTCTATTTTCATTATCTATAGAAACTGTGAGCATGCCTAAATTATGTGTACTGTTTTTAGTACAATTAATGAGGTTTAGTCCGTCACTACCTCTCAGCCCGTAGTTTGGGTTCGTTACTTCTGAGTTGGTGTACTCACGTTACCCCCTGCACCTTGTGTGCAGATCCAAGTTCATCAAGCCGGGTAGCAGTGGTTGAATGGTTGACAGAGATCCCTGGAGTCTTCGAGGTAGCAGTTGGCGATCGCAGCCTCGATTTCTCCTTCTTTATCCTACTGTCACATTTATATTATTTCAGACTATATTGTCTATTTTATACTTCGGCACTCTTACCTTGCAGTAGCTCATGATTCGGTGACACCAGATCTGGGTTTGGTTTTTAAATGATGTTTTGATGATGTTAAACTTTTAAATGGATTATTGTTGATACTCTTGCTACTGAATTTACAATTTTTTTCTGAAAAACAATCTTACTTCAACAAAATGTGTGGCTTGCCAGATTCCATGACAGGCGCCATCATGATGGGTGTTTTGGGGTCGTGACAAGTTGGTGTTAGAGCACTAGGTTAAATAGGTCTCGTCAGCCATGAGCAGGTTTAGTAGAGTCTTGTGGATCGGTAAAGAGATGTCTGTACTTATCTTCGAGAGGCTACAGAACCCTTAGGAAAAATCTCACATTCTTGAATTCTGTCGTGCGAATCTGTTGATTCCTGGAACTAAACTTCTGTTTTTCTCATTCTCTCACAGATGGTGAGGACTCGTGCTACTGATCAGGGTGACCATACACCAGCTAGACCAGTGAGAGGTCGTGGTTGCGGTCGAGGCCGTGACAGAGATGGGGTGCAGCCCGTGCAGTAGTCGGGGCAGTACCTGTGGACCCTCCTATTGTTAAGGATTAGGTCCCTGCCGCAGATGTTCCAGCGGGACCTGCTCAGGCACCGGTAGTGCCTATTGTGATTCCGGGTCTTCAGGAGACCCTAGCTCAAATTTTGACTGTGTCCACCAATCTTGCACAGGCAGTCGCTATGTCTTCTACTGCCGCTACTTCTCAGGTAGGGGGAGGCACTCAGACTCTAGTTGCCTGGACACCTTAGCAGGGTATCCAGGGGCTTCAGACACCGGGGGCAGCTCCAGCCCAGCCGGTTGCCCCAACCCAGGATTTTGTGGTCCCAGCTTTGGCAGATGATGAGCACCGCAGGTTGGAGAGATTTAGTAGACTTCAGCCTTCGACTTTCAGTGGTACTGAAGGAGAGGATGCCCAGTGCTTCTTAGACAAGTGTCAGAGGATTCTTCGCACAGCAGGGATATTGCAGGCCAGTGGGGTCCTATTTACTACCTTCCAGTTCTCAGGAGCTGCACTCGCTTGGTGGGAGGCCTATGAGAGGCGTAGACCTGTTGATGCATCGCCCCTTACCTGGCGTCAGTTCTCTATTTTTTTCCTTGAGAAGTATGTACCGCAATCCCGTAGGGAGTTCAAGCAGTTGTGTCAGGGGGACATGACCATGACGTAGCATGAGATGAGGTTCTCTGAGTTGGCCCATCATGCTATTTGGCTAGTTCCCACGGATAGGTAGAGGATCAGGAGGTTCGTTGATGGCCTCACTTATCAGCTTCAGATTTTTATGACCAGGGAGAGGGTATATGGTGCTTCTTTTGAGGAGGTGGTTGACATTTCCAGAGAGAATGAGTCAGTTCGCCGCCAGGAGCGAGTCGAGAGGAAGGCCAAGAGGCCCCGAGGGTCTGGTAGTTTTGTTGGTGTTCATTCAGGAGGTCAGTCTCAGCACAACAGAGGTCATTCATTTAGGCCTCCTCAGCCAGTCTGCCTAGCCTACAGTGGTGCATCATTGGGGCATGGTCCCCGCAGATCTCATCCGGTCCATTCCTCGTTCAGTGCTCTTCCAGCCCAGAGTTCATCTCAGCCACCAACAGTTCAGGATTCCTCGGCGCATGGTTCTTCAAGTGGTTATTCTGGTTCTAGGGGTTCCCTTCAGTCCCCACCGTCATTTGCTGAGAGGGGTTGCTTTGAGTTTGGTGAT
This sequence comes from Nicotiana paniculata, assembly GCA_005239505.1. NCBI lineage: Eukaryota > Viridiplantae > Streptophyta > Magnoliopsida > Solanales > Solanaceae > Nicotiana > Nicotiana paniculata. The sequence continues at coordinate 14,049 of ML323379.1, read as the reverse complement.
CCGGGTCATATCAAGAGGTTTTGTTCCCATATTTCGGGTGGTTCATTCCAGCAGAGGAGCCAGCCTTCAGATTCAACACCAGTTAATTCACCACCCGCCCAGGCAGCTAGGAGTGGGGGCCAGTCAGCTAGAGGCCTCCCTAGAGGGGGAGGTCGATCAGGTCGAGGTCAGGCTCGATTTTATGCACTTCCAACCAGACCAGATGCTATGTCCTCAGACGCAATGATTACAGGTATTGTTTCCAGTATGTCACCGAGATGCTTCGGTCTTATTTGATCTAGGTTCCAAGTATTCTTATGTTTCATTATAGTTTGCTCATTTTCTGGATATGTCCCGTGAGTCCCTAGTTACATATGTTCATGTGTCTACCCCCGGTGGGCGGTACTATTGTTGTAGACCGTGTGTATCGATCATGTATGGTATCTATTGGGGGTCTAGAGACCCGAGTTAATTTGTTATTGCTTAGCATGGTTGACTTTGATGTGATATTGGGCATGGATTGGCTGTCTCTGTGTCATTTTGTTCTAGATTGTCACGCAAAGACCATGACCTTAGCGATGCCAAGATTTCTGAGGGTTGAGTGGAGAGGTTCGGTTGAGTATGTGCCTAGTAGGGTGATTTCTTACCTGAAGGCTCAACATATGGTAAAGAAAGGGTATTTATCATATTTGGCTTTTGTGAGGGATGTCAGTGCTGAGAGTCCCACTATTGATTCTGTTCCTGTGGTCCGTGATTTTCTGGACGTGTTTCCTGCTGACCTGCCAGGCATGCCACCTGACAGGGATATTGATTTTGGTATCGATTTGGTGCCGGGCACTCAGCCTATTTCTATTCCACCGTGTCATATGGAACCAGTATAGTTAAAGGAACTGAAAGAGCAGCTTCAGAAACTCTTGGATAAAGGGTTCATTCGGCCTAGTGTGTCGCCTTGGGGTGAACCGATGTTATTTGTAAAGAAGAAAGATGGTTTCACGAGAATGTGTATTGACTACAGGAAGTTGAACAAGGTTACAGTCGAGAATAAGTATCCCTTGCATCGTATTGATGATTTGTTTGACCAGCTTCAAGGAGCCAGAGTGTTCTCTAAGATTAATTTGAGATCCGAGGATCATCAACTAAAGATTCGGGATTATGATATTCCCAAGACAACTTTCAGGACTCGTTATGGTCTCTATGAGTTTATGGTGATGTCTTTTGGGCTGACCAATGCCCCAACAGTGTTCATGCATTTGATGAACACCGTGTTTTTTCCGTACTTGGATTCTTTTGTTATTGTGTTCATTGATGACATCCTGGTATATTCTCGTATCCAGGAGGAGCACGCTCAGCATTTGAGAGCTGTTTTACAGAGATTGGGGAAGGAGAAGCTTTATGCAAAGTTCTCCAAGTGTGAGTTCTGGCTTGGCTCAGTAGCTTTCTTGGGGCACGTGGTATCCAATGAAGGTATTCAGGTTGATCCGAAGAAGATAGAGGTGGTGAAGAGTTGTCCCAGACCGTCCTCAGTTACGGAGATTAGGAGCTTCCTTGGTTTGGCGGGATATTACCGTCACTTTGTGAAGGGGTTTTCTTCTATTGCTTCGCCCTTGACCAAATTGACCCAGAAGGGTGCTCCGCTCAGGTGGTCAGACGAGTGTGAGGAGAGATTTCAGAAGCTCAAGACTGCATTGACCTCAGCTCCAGTGTTAGTATTGCCATCAACTTCAGGTTCTTATACCGTATATTGTGATGCCTCGAGGATATGCATCGGTTGTGTTTTGATGTAGGAGGGTATATTGATTGCCTACGCCTCGCGCCAGTTGAAGACTCATGAGAAGAATTACCCAGTGCATGATCTCGAGCTAGCAGCCATTATTCACGCCTTGAAGATTTGGCGCCATTATTTGTATGGGTGCATTGTGAGGTTTTCACTGATCACAGTAGTCTGCAGCATCTGTTTAAGAAGAAGGATCTAAATTTGCGTCAGAGGAGATGGTTGCAGCATCTCAAGGACTATGATATAACTATTCTATACCATCCGGGGAAGGCCAATGTAGTGGCCGATGACTGAGACAGCATTATTGATGGAGGCGGATGAAGAAGGATATTGTTGAGTTTGTAGCTCGGTGTCTCAATTGTCAGCAGTTCAAGTATGAGCACTAGAGGCCAGGTGGGTTGCATCAGAGGTTGGGTATTCCATAGCGGAAGTGGGAGCGGATCACCATGGAATTTGTAATTGGGCTCCCACGGACTTCGAGGAGGTTTGATGCTATATGGGTCATTGTGTATCGGTTGACCAAGTCCCCGCACTTCATTCCTGTTGGTACTACTTATTCTTCGGAGCGGTTAGCTGAGATTTATATCAGGGAGAGTGTTCGGTTACATGGTGTTCCAGTTTCTATCATTTCTGACAGAGGTACTCAGTTCACATCTCAGTTTTGGAGGGCCGTGCAGAGAGAGTTGGGTACTCAAGTCGAGTTGAGCACAACATTTCATCCTTAGACGGATGGGCAGTCAAAGCGCACTATTCAGATTCTGGAGGACATGTTGCGTGCTTGTGTCATTGACTTTGGGGGTTTATGGGACCAGTTTCTGCCACTCACGGAGTTTGCATATAATAATAGATGTCAGTCGAATATCCAGATGGCTCTGTACGAGGCTTTATATGGTAGGAGGTGTAGATCTCCGGTTGGTTGGTTTGAGACGGGTGAGGCTAGACTATTGGGCACAGACTTGGTACAGGACGGGTTGGATAAGGTGAAGTTGATTCAGGAGCAGCTTCGCACGGCGCATTCTAGGCAGAAGAGTTATGCGTACTGGAAGGTACGGGATATGTCTTTCATGGTTGGGGAGAAGATTCTAGTGAAGGTGTCACCCATGAAGGGTGTTATGTGGTTCGGGAAGAAGGGCAAGTTGAGTCCCTGGTTCATTGGGCCTTTTGAGGTGCTTCAGAGGGTTGGAGAGGTGGCTTATAGACTTGCTTTTCCACCCAGCTTATCGAGTGTCCATCCGGTGTTTCATGTTTCCATGCTCCGGAAGTATGTTGGTGACCCGTCTCATGTCTTGGGCTTCAGCTTGGTTCAGCTTGAGGGTGATATATCTTCTGAGGTAGAGCTAGTGGCTATTTTGGGTCGTCAGGTCAGAAGGTTGAGGTCTAAGGATATAGCTTCAGTAAATGTGCAGTGGAGAGGGAAGCGGGTGGATGAAGCCACATGGGAGACTGAGCGGGAGATGCGGAGCAGATATCCTCACTTATTTGAGACTCCAGGTATGTTTCTAGACCCGTTCGAGGACGAACGTTTGTTTAAGAGGAGGAGAATGTAACGATCCGGCCGGTCGTTCCCTAAGATTTTCCCCGTTTTCATGTATTTCTTAGCCTATTTACGATGTGTTGGGTCGGTTGGTTCAGGTTCGGAGTGGTCGTGGTGAGAAATGAGACACTTAGTCTCTTAAGTTGGCCTTATGGTTGGAAAAGTCAATCGAAAGTTGACTATTAGGTAAACGACCTCGAAATGCGTATTTTACGGATCGAATAGCTTCGTTAGGTGATTTAGGACTTAGGAGTGTGTTCGGAATGTGGTTTAGAGGTCCGGAATAGAATTAGGCTTGAATTGGCGAAATTGAGTTTTTGGCAATTTCCGGTTGGCAGTGGAAAATTAGCTATCAGAGTCGGAATGGACTTCTGAAGGTTGAAACAGGTTTATAGTGTCATTTTGGATGTGTGTTCTAATTTTCAGGTCATTCGGACGAGTTTTGGGTAGTTTCGGCATGGTTGGTGAGTTTTGGAAAGTTTGAAAATCCTTAGGCTTGCATCATGGGTTGATTTGATGTTTCGCTGTTATTTTGGGTGTTCTGAGGGTTCGACTAAGTCCGGGTGATCAATTATGAATTGTTGGTACTTTTGGTTGAGGTCCTGAGGGCCTCGGGATGAGTTTGGATGGTTATCGGCATGGTTTTTGGCATTTTAGAACTAGTGGTGTGAAGCCTTCTGGTTTTTCTGCACGTACGGATAGGGGACTGCATGTGCGAGTGCGCAGAAGCGGGCGAGGGATCGCAGAAGCGGAAATGGCTAAGGGGAGAAAGACTGCAGATGTGGAGGATTGACCGCACCTGCGGAGTCGCAGGTGCGGTAGGTAAGCCGCAGGTGCGGATTTGGACCTTTAAGTGATTTGTGCAGGTGCGCACCTGGGACCGCAGGTGCGATAAATCACGCGCAGATGCGGTCATCGCTGGGAAGAAACATATAAATAGAACCCTTAGCGAATTTTGGTCATTTTTCCACAATTTTTATACGGTATGAAGCTTTTTGGAGGGTTTTGAAAAGTAAATTCAAGGGCTCTTCGTGGAGGTAAGACTTTTGGACTTAAAACTCATTTATATGTGATTATTTGACTGATTGGGGGTGAAAATTATTAAAATTAGTGACAAAAATTGGGGAATTAGGGCTTGTAATTGGAGACCTTTAATTTGGGATTTGAGGGGTCATTTGAGGTCTGATTTTAATGTTCTTGATATGTATAGACTCGTGGGAGGATGAGGATTCTTGTGAAGTTATTTTTACCGTATTCCGAGATGTGGATCCGGATGTCGGGTTTGGCCACTTTCGGAATTTTTGCGTGAATTTGATAATTTCGAGTGAGTTTCGTTCCTTGGTATATATTAATCATATAAATCTGATTTTTGGTATATCTAGAGCAACCGGAGGCCCAGTCTAGAGGCAAAGGCATTGAGGTCTAGGATTTTAGGCGGTTTCTAGGTAAGTAACGTTTCCAAACTTGCTTCTGAGGGTTCGAAACCCCGAACTATATGCTATATGATTATAATTTAGGTGACACACATGCCAAGTGACGGGTGTGCGGGCGTGCACCGAGTGATTTGTGGCCTGGCTCATCCCATGGCACCGTCTAGTAGCTATTTTGGATTGATATCCGCACTTCTATTGATGTGGTTAATGTGAACATGCTAGAAATCATACTAAGTCAAATGCTAGGGCTTCACGTCGAAAATGCTGAGACCCGAGTGGTCGTATATTGTTGTCTCCTTATGTGTTTATTTGATTTTGTATACTCAGTCATGTCATAGCATATCATTTCATGCCTCAGTCTAGGTAATTGTTGATTTTGTATATTTATCATTGTTTCGGGCTAGTTCATGCATCTGTGAGCCCAAGTGAACGAGACTGGAGAGTAATGACTGAGTGAGGCCGAGAGCCTGTTATTGAGACAGTTATGAGATCGGACTGCACATTGCAGCGATACTCTGATCATGCCTTCATTGGCTTGATATAGCGCTTGGGACAATAGGAGCCCCTACGGAGTCTTTACACCCTAGTGAGCGCATTGATATTGAGGGCAGGATCTTCCCTGGGCATGGATCTTGTCCGAAGTTGATGATATGTGAGGGATGGATCGTCCCTGGACATGGATCTTGTCCGAGTGTTGTGTTCCGGAGATGGATATTCTCCATGGGGATGGATTGGCATTTTCCTCAGTACTGAGTGACTATGGTCACCGGTGTTTGTGCATATTCCGGGATGGATTTTCCCTGGGCCTGAGAGCCATATACAGTACTAAGTGGACTTCTTTGTGAGAGCTGTGAGCACTATGTGCATTTCTACACCGTTGATACATTGGCATGTAGAGTATTGAGATATACTTGGGTTACTTATCATATCGATCATATTCTGTGTTCATTATCTGTTGAAACTGTGACCATGCCTAAATTCTGTGTATTGTTTTCAGTACAATTAATGAGGTTTTGTCCGTCACTACCTCTCAGCCCGTAGTTTGCATTACACCCCATGTTTTTGTATATGAGAGTACGTCGTAAGTCAAATTGATGTAAGCTCAGAAATAAGATTATATTTGGAAGCACATAAAGTAAGCTAATCATGTTACCTTGGAGGTTACAAATATTTAAGATCATGAATAATGAGTACCAAGAGGGTTGGAAAGCGTAGAAGCTAAACCAATTGAAGAAAATAAGCTTCGCCGAAGTAGACAAGTTTGGGATGTTATAACATGTACTTTAGGGTGAGACTATGGTTCATTACATTATAAGGAGTTTATTCTATGAGTTATGTTTTTCATATAATGGTCGTGTGCTACGTTTTGAACTCAAGAAAGTTTTGGAACAAAAGTTGGCAAAGGTCTTCACAAATTACATTCATAATGTGCTGAAAATTAGGTCAAATGTAACTGATATTTTCTCCCAATATTATTGGAACTATTGGATGATCTACCAACCAAATTTAATATATATGAGTCTAATTTCCAACAAATTAAACCGTTCATCGATATGACATATGATTAGAGAGATATTTGCAATTTTGCGAGACTGCGCAGACATCATAAGTGACAAGTAGGTGGTCACTAAAGTTTTTTGAGCAATAAATTTCGTGTATTATATGAGGTCTTATTGGGACATATTATATACCAAATTAAATTTCTTGTAATTTAGTTTCCAACGCTCTTAACCGTTCATTCATACGACATCCGGATAAAAAGATATAAGCGTCGCAAGATGGGCCAATGCTAGGGTGCCAAGCTAGCACTTCTTTGACTTATCCAAAGTTGATATATATAAGTCTTAGGCAGGCTTTCTCTTCATTTTTCAGTATAACACGATCAGAGAACACCCATAATCATACCCTTAAGCTATCTTCTAGGGTTTCAAACAAGATTATCATCCCGGGCATGAAATCGAGAAGCGATAACATCAAAACTATCCCTACGACGTAAGTGTCATTATACCGCCTCTCTTTTTTCTTTGTAGTTAGAGTTTTGGAAGGTAATTATAGTTAATAAACGTGTAATATCTGTATTCAAGTGTTTAAATATTAAGGAAGTTTGATAAATGTGTTTCCTAATAGTTAGAACTCACGGGACGGTGATCGGAAGCCGTGAGTTCGAGTTATTTGACTTGTAGCGGACTGTTTTGTGGACCCTTTTGTGTTACTGTTGGGCTGCTGTATTTCACTACTGTTTTATGGAGATTTCAAGGAGGAATCGTGTGGAGAAACACCATATATATGTAGGGTGGTGTGTTGGTCGTTCGTCGTAACATTTTCGGATCGTTTGACACTACTACTGNTGTGTATGAAGAGATTGCGGTGTGTTGGGCTGTTTTGTAGTATTTTGTGGTGTATATAAGGCTGGAAAATAATGTATATATGTTGTTGTTGTTGTGTTCTTGTGTTGTTAGTGTTATCTTGAATTTGGAGGAAGTGAGGATAATAGGGGAGATGCTGCCTGTTTTTATAAGGCTGGAAAATAATGTATATATGATGTCGTTCGTTGTGCGATAGTTGTACCTTTCGTAACTTAATGATAGTATTATTATCATTGTTGTAGATTAAGGTGTGAAGAGGCGAGTTCAACTTGGTGAGTGGAAATATTGTGATAAGGTATGTTAAGGAACTTCCTTCATTCTTTTGGCATGATCTAAAGTGAAACGAACGTAAACGATACGTTATTTCATAATGAATCTACTCCTAGCTACTAAGGGTTTCCATGTTTTTCTTTCCTTACAAAGTTATTCTAAGAAAGTATGTATGATCCTTGAGTCTTATTGAATTTCATATTGATGGTATGTTGTCCATAATGTTAATTAAAGGTGCAACTACCTTACGTCACTCTGAAAGGTTTAGAGCGTGATTCCATGAGTCCAACATGCATTATATATAGTATATATGTTACTCTACCAAGACGCGCTATAGTCGGCCGGGTACGGCACCTATTGTGCAACCACTGATCAGTTGGGTTTACCGAGCTCCACGTGGCCGGGTATGATTCTACCGAGCCTTATGATGGCTAGGTATGTTTTTACCGAGNATATATATATATATATATATATATATATATATATGTATCACGCATTTCATGTCACTATCTCTCAGAGGCACTCAAATGCTACAGGTTGTATCTCTTATATCTCTCTTTACATTATTGTTCTTAGTTATGCTATTCTGACTTACATACTCAGTACTTTATTCGTACTGACGTCCCTTTTGCTTGGGAATGCTACGTTTCATGCCCGCAGGTCCCGATAGACAGGTTGACAGTCCTCCTAGTAGGCTACAGCGGAAGATGTTGTTGCACTTCACTTGTTCCGGAGTTGCCTATTTGGTCAGTATGATTGGGACATGCATTGACTGGTATGGCGGGGCCCTGTCCCGGCCTTTATGTTGTTTATGTAATCTTAGAGGGTTGTATACAAATGTCAGGTATATGGATACTTGTATGGCCTTGTCGGCCTATGTTTTGAGTTTACAAATGATCATGTCAGTCTTATAGGCGCGTAGGTAACATGTATAAGTTTCTATATCATGTTAGGTCGTCTTATGTATAGCATTCCCTTATGTTTTATTTCGGTTATCTCATGATGGACCTTTTGCCCATTTACCCATGATAGTACGATAAGAAAGATATGTTACGTTGGTACTCGGTCGAGTAAGGTATCGGGTGCCTGTCGCGGCCCATAGGTTGGGTCTTGACAGAAGTGGTATCAGAGAAGTTCTGTCCTAGGGATGTCTACAAGTCGTGGCTAGTAGAGTCTTGTTTATGGGTGTGTTGTGCACCACACTTATAACCAGGAGGCTACAAGGCATTTAGGACCGTCACTCTTTACTCTTACTCTAGATCGTGTGGTAGAGCTCACTCGTAAGAACTCAATTTCCTAAATTCTATCTTATTCATAATACGACGATGCCTACATCTAGAAAGACGATTGGTAAGAGGTTGCATGTGGTTGTGAATGAGTTGAGTCAGAGGAACTCGATTTTGCACGATGCTTATGATGAGTAAATATAAGGTATTCAGTAGATCATGTGTGTACTAAGATGGGTAAGCCTCTTGATAAGGAGACCTAAGGAAAAAAAAATATACCCACCCCTATGGTGAAAGGCAATGAGAGATTCAGTAGATAGATACAAGTTTCAACAAGTAAAAGAAATAAGATGAAGAAGGGTATGAGGTGCCCAGTTAAAGAAGATTGTCAGTATTTACGATTCAAGCACAGAAATACAAGCATTTTGAATTACCTACAATTGTAACAGAGGTATGTACAATTGGCCACACCCGCCTCAGTTATGCTCCATGGGAGCCAACAGATATAGTTAAGAGAAAGACGGGATATCAGGATCCAGTTAGGGTTAAAGTAACCCAAAAATGGTGGATGATTATTATCACTAGCTAAAATTTCCAAAGGATAGTGCAAACGTGGTAATAGATCTCATTGCGAGACATCCAGATGGTGCACTTCATAATAGAACAGTCGATGTGAATACTAGAATGTTGAGAAATTTCAGAAGATATGCAATGGAATCCTAGAAGGGATAAATATTCATCATATTATGACTCCTCCCCCTAGTAAAAAAAGAGAGAGAGAATGTTATGCGTCCCAAAGAGCCAGTGAGATGAAGCAGGGGGAGCTAAAAGTTAAGGAACGTTTTGTTGGAGTTTTCAGAACAAAGTGATAGACATAAATGTTAGCATGGAAAAAAGAAGAGAGTTAATAAAGCATTATGAGTAAGATGTGATACGTGGATGAAAACGGTAGAAACAAAATGAATTGAATCATTAGTCAAGGGAAGGAAAAGACGAGAGGTAACAGGCCTTGAGGCAACAAAAGAGCATAGGTCATAAAGTCACATCCTCATTTCGAGAAATAAGTTTGTGACTCTAACGTGATTGCCAAAGAGAAAAGTTAGACCCCAGAGTAATAGAAATCAGTATGGGCTGGTGAACAAGATAAACTAAACATGAATTAGGGATTGAGAGAGTTGATAATGGTCTACATCATGAGAATTTTAGATTACGCTCCTGCAATAATAGACTGGACAATGGAAGAAGATTAATGAGAAATTCATAGAATGGTCATTCAGGAAGACGCTTCCCTAAAGTTAAAGTTAAGCTTAAGAGACTGTATGGGCCAGTTACACTAAGTGTCACCCTCGCAGGTAAGGAATTTTGTTATCCTTGGTACAGAATGGTTACCACAAGGCGAGTTATGTCAGTGAAGATATGAAAATATGCCAAAGATGATGTGGTAACTATGGATTAAAAAGGAGGAATGCCGTAAAAAGGCGAAAGGAATGAGATTGCATTTGTTCATATCCTTAAGATATAATATAACTCTAGAACATTATGCAAGCATGATGACGGAGAGAATCAATAAGGGTTTTTCACTCGATGATATTGATAAATAAGTAGAAATGAACACTCGATACATAAGGATCCCGTACGAGAGGTAAGTTAAGACAAAGGACATAACCTAAAAGAGGTTACGCATAATATAAATATGATAATTGACCAACGAGTAGTCTGTAGTTGATTTAGGAAGAGCCTAGTTATAGCTAAACAAGAGGTCATGGATAAATCAACAGATCGTGCAAGATTAACGTAGTAAAACCCAACATAGGGAATTCAGTCTCGCAGATATGATGCCATCGTTATCCTTGAGTAATATTAAGATAGGAGATTGGGTAGTTAAAGGTACCGTATAGGTGTTGCGGAAGTAAAAGAAAGTGCCACTAGGGAGACAACTAAAATTTCAGTTCAGAAGCAACTTACAAGCACAAGGACGCGGAGGTAAGTAACTAAGGATAATTATAGGCAAGTAAGACCATCATACCGTGAGGTATACAATGAAACAAACTCACGGCTTTACAAAAGTCAGAGGGTCTTCCCTAAGCACTGCAATAAAAGACTAGTTGAGGAAATAAGGAAGAAGGCTTCAACATAAGCATATTGACCCAAAGAAGAAATGGTCTTGTAACAATAGTCTCACTATAAGATTGTATGCACTCCATAAGAAAGTGGAACCTATCGTGGCTAATGAATGGGAAGAAGAAAAAAAAATCAAGAGTTGATAATTGAGATCATATGAGATACAGGGAACTCCAGTATTCGTGGGCATTAAGATATGCCAAGTATCCATACAGCAAGTGGCAGAACAGCCAGGAAAAGTAATTGCTTACATTTAAAGGCGACTGGAAGGCATGAAAGGAAATCTATGGTGCCAGCATGTTAAAAGGAAGGGTGCGGGTAGTATAAATAGATATGCGTAGGTCGCAAGCTAAAGTATGATAGAGCAACAAGGTTTTAGCTAGACAACAGTAAGGATAAGAAAAGGTGAGTGAGAAGGTGACGAGAATAGGTAAGTCCTCGAGATTTAACCCATCACAACAAGAGAGCTGATGGTTTCCATAAAGCTGTAAAAAGCTCAGTATAACATGAGTGAACTCAAAGGAGTTTAAAACTAGGAGCTTTTAGAAGAGATGGAATGATACCCTGGTAGTAAAGTAAGGGCATAACTGTGATAAATGATAAGAGAATGACGTTTTGGCCTTTGATTGAGTAATGATTTTGAGAACAAGGATTTCATGAACTTCAAGGGATTAGAATACCCCCATAGGATGAATCACATGGGATGCTATGAAATATAGTTATTGGAGTATAGTATCGTCCCTAAATGGATTAGGAAAATCACTTCAGATGTAACCCGATGAGACGTGAGCCCTAGTGATGATATATTACATAAGAGGTTTCAAGTTATCGGTGGTAGATTATAGATCAACATTAAGGTGAATCAATAATAGATGGATGAAAGTTACAAATATGAGATGAGATTAGGCTGTCATTATTAAGATGAACAGTAATAAGGAAGCACTAAATGGCTTAAATCTATGCATATAGGATAAGCGGTGAGAGAGTAACCTAGAGTTAGGTGGCAGACATCGATAATAATAAATCGAAGTAAGAGTTATGGTACAGTATGACCTACCTAGTTGTGGTAAACCCATAAGCATAGATAACTGAGGTCATGAAACAAGATATAACAATAGTCGTAAGTTCAACAAAGTACCAAGCGAAGAACTTTAGTACACCTATAGATGCCAGAGGGACAGCTTGTCATAATACTATATATGTTCACAAAGTGAAGCCTAGAGATTGGTTAAAAGCTAACGGAAAAAGGAGATAAGAGTCGCATTGGCGCACATTCAAGGTTAGAATCGTACAGGCTGGATGAAAGAAGGTAGAAACAGTTACGAGATTGGAAGAATTTCGACCACAAGTCGTGGTGTGAGAAAGAGGCCTAAAGGGGGGAATGTCCTAGCCTTTGGATTTATTCACCGAACAACTCCCTGGATGGCAAAAACAATATTAAAGTATTAGTAAGAGCTATTGCATAAGAGACAGATAAGTGCATTAGTCAATATTCAAGGACGAATGTTCCAAGAGGGGGAATGATGTTACACCCCATATTTTCGTACGTGAGAGTACGTCGTAAGTCAATTGATGTAAGCTCATAAATAAGATTATATTTGGAAGCACATAAAGTAATTTAATCATGTTACCTTGGAGGTTACAAATATTTAATATCATGAATAATGAGTACCAACAGGGTTGGAAAGCTTAGAAGCTAAACCAATTGAAGAAAATAAGTTTCGTCGAAAGTAGACGAGTTTGGGATGTTATAACATGTACTTTAGGGTGATACTATGGTTCATTACATGATAAGTAGGTTATTCTATGAGTTATGTTTGTTGTATGATGGTCGTGTGCGACGTTTTGAACTCAAGCAAGTTGTGGAACAAAAGTTGGCAAAGGTCTTCACAAATTACATTCATAATGTGCTGAAAATTAGGTCAAATGTAACTGAGATTTTATCCCAATATTCTTGGAACTATTGTATGATCTACCAACCAAATTGAATATCTATGAGTCTAGTTTCTAACACATTAAAATGTTCATCGATATGACATATGAGTAGAGAGATATTTGTAGTTTCGCGAGACTGTGCAGACATCATAAGTGACAAGTAGGTGGGTCACTAAAGCTTTTGAGCAATACATTTCGTGTATTATATGAGGTATTATTGGGACATATTATATACCAAATTAAATCTCTTGGAATTTAGTTTTCAATGCTCTTAACTGTTCGTTCATACGACATAAATATAAAAATATATAAGCGTCGCAAGATGGGCCAATGTTAGGGTGCCAAGCTAGCACCTCTTTGACTTTTCCAAGTTGATATATATAAGTCTTAGGTCGGCTTTCTCTTCATTTTTCAGTATAAAACGACCAGAGAACACCCACAAACATAACCTTTAGCTATCTTCTAGCGTTTCAAACAAGATTATCCCGAGCATGAAATTGAGAAGCGATAACATCAAAACGATCCCTACGACGTAAGTGTCATTATACCGCCTCTCATTTTTCGTTGTAGTTAGAGTTTTGGAAGGTAATTCATAGTTAAGAAACGTGTAATATCTGCATTTAAGTGTTTAAATATCAAGTAAGGTTGATAAATGTGTTTCCTAATAGTTAGAACTCAGAAGACGGTGATCGGAAGCTGTGAGTTCGAGTTATTTGACTTGTAGCGGAATGTTTTGTGGACTCTTTTGTGTTATTGTTGGGCTGCGTATTTCACTATTGTTTTGTGGAGTTTTGGAGGAGGAAGGGTGTGCATAAACACCATATATATGTAGGGTGGTGGGCTGGTCGTTCGTCGTAATATTTTCGGGTCGTTTGACACTACTACGTTGGTCGTTTTGTGTATGAAGAGATTGGGGTGTGTTGGGCTGTTTTGTAGTATTTTGTGGTGTATATAAGGCTGGAAATTAATGTATATATGTTGTTTTTGTTGTTGTTTTTGTTGTTGTGTTCTTGTGTTGTTAGTGTTATCTTGAATTTGGAGGAAGTTAGGATAATAGGGGAGATGCTGCCCGTTTTTATAAGGCTGAAAAATAATGTATATATGGTGCCGTTCGTTGTGCAATAGTTGTACCTTTCGTAACTTAATGATAGTATTATTATCTTTGTTGTAGATTTAGAGTGTGAAAGGCGATTTCAACTTGGTGAGTGAAAATATTGTGATAAGGTATGTTAAGGAACTTCCTTCATTCTTTTGGCATGATCTAAAGTGAAACGAACGTAAACGATACGTTATTTCATAATGAATCTACTCCTAGCTACTAAGGTTGTCCATGTTGTTCTTTTCTTAAAAAGTTAATCTAAGAAAGTATGTATGATCCTTGAGTCCTAGTGAAGTTCATATTGATGGTATG
>ML323378.1:261-37402 GCA_005239505.1 Nicotiana paniculata | reverse complement strand
GCTCGATTAGTAGAGTAGTACACTACGGGAAAGACTATGGTGCATCTTTTGTGGCATATGAATATTATTTATGAGAGCGAGTGAATTCTTTATATCTTGAGTTCCTAAGTGTTCTTAAATTTTATTGTGTGTGGAACTAGCTCTTTGATTTGGTGAGGGCACATGATTCATGAAGGAAAGGTAATGTTGTTGACCTCTAAGTTAGAGTAGTGAGTGGATTGTGAATAAATCATGGTATTTGTGAGTCGATTATTAAGGCGAGGATGTCACACCTTTGTGCTTAAACTATTTTAAAAATTCTTTGTATAACGCGTTAAAGGATTTGCTTAATAAGTTGTGTTCATGAGTGTAGTTTGATTGCTCGAGGACGAGCAAAAGTTTAAGTGTGGGGTGTTGATGTGTGGCTAGAATTCATGGTTTAACACGTTATATGCCTTACATTTTATGTGCGTTAATGATAAGAATACACTTTGTATGTGCATAATGGAGTCTATTTCATCTGTAGGTGAATTGGAGATGGAAGCCGAGCTAAATTGATACAAAAACGTCGAAAATACGCTCAAGAGGCGAAGAGGAGTGCACCAGGCTATAGCCGGGCGTTTGAGCCTTAAGGCCAGGCCTGGCCTGGCTTTATCCAGGTGTTACAGCCATAACGCCAGGCCTGGCCTGGCTTTATCCAGGCGTTTGGACCATAAAGCCAGGTCCTTGGTCTGGTCCAATCCGAGTTTTGAAGATTGTAAATGTTTCCCGGTTTGATTAGAAGTCTCCTACATGTTTAGGGTTTGTACCAAACATATAAATAGACCCAAAAACACAACCTGAAAGAGAGGATGCCATTAGAGACAAGAGACGCTTGTGGAATACTACTCAGAGAAACACACATTGATTTTTACATCTTTCATTCATTACTTTGTAGTTTAATTATGCAACTTATTTTGGAGTTGATTATTATGAGCATGATTAGCTAATTTCTTAATTTAGGGTTTTGGTGGAACCCGTTGGGGATAAACTTATTGTGATATTAATATAGTTTTGATTGGTTGATTAATCTTTATTTGTTTAACTACGTTCTTGTTGTAGTTGATTGAAGGGCCCTTAATTAGCTGTTCCTATTTATTATGTATCTACTTGAGAGAGAGTGCATATTTAGGTAGTTGTTTGAACAACATCACTCCCGGANCTCTATTTGTTCAACTACGTTCTTGTTGTAGTTGATTGAAGGGCCCTTAATTAGCTGTTCCTATTTATTATGTATCTACTTGAGAGAGAGTGCATATTTAGGTAGTTGTTTGAACAACATCACTCCCGGAGTATAGACGAAAGTCATAACCAAGGGTTTAGAAGTTGGATTAGAAATAGCGATACCTCGGGTGCAATCTAAAGTGAACTGTAATGCAATCTAGCTAGCGTAACTTGAGAGAGTGCGTCTAGTAAATTATCATAATTACTTGAGAGAGATTTATGGTAGATAGAGTGTTCATGATTGATAGAGACAACTAATCAAGCTATATGAAGTATCCAAGAAGTAAGTTCACCGACGGGGGAAACCATAACCTTATACCTTTATAACAATTGTTTACACCTTATTGTAGTTAATATTTAGTTTTATTATTTTCATTCAGTTGTAATAGTTTAAACAATACCAAGTGAAAGTTTAGTATTCTGATAGCTTGCTTGATACGTTAACTCCCTGTGTGATCGACTCTGAGCATAATCGGATTATATTTGCAACGCCCGCTTAGTATTTTATTAGACATAGTTGAGCGTGATCACTCGTGTCTTTCATTTTTGATCGAGGTACATAGTTTACCTCGCACTTTTGGAGGCGGTACACTGTGAGTTGGGTACGCGGGTTGAGCTGAGCACAACATTTCATCCTTAGATGGACGGGCAGTCTGAGTGTACTATTCAGATCTTGGAGGATATGCTCTGCGCTTGTGTTATAGATTTCGAAGGATCGTGGGATCAGTTCTTGCCCCTTGCAGAGTTCGCCTACAATAACAGCTGCCAGTCGAGCATTCAAATGGCTCCCTATGAGGCATTATATGGTAGACGGTGCAGGTCGCCAGTTGGATGGTTTGATCCGGGAGAGGCTCGGTTATTGGGTATGGATCTAGTACAGGAGGCCTTGGACAAGGTCAAGATTATACAGGATCAACTTCGTACAGCTCAGTCCAGGCAAAAGAGTTATGCCGACGGTAGAGTTCGTGATGTGATATTCATGGTCGGGGAGAGATAGTATTGCTTCGGGTATCACCCATGAAGGGTGTCATGAGATTTGGAAAGAAGGGCAAGTTGAGCCCAAGGTATATCGGGCCTTTTGAGATTCTTGATAGAGTGTGAGAGGTGGCTTATAGAATTGCGTTGCCTCCAGGGTTATCATCAGTTCATCCGGTATTCCATGTGTCCATGCTCCAAAATTATCATGGTGACCCGTCCCACGTATTAGATTTCAGTTCTGCCCAGTTGGACAAGGATCTGACTTATGAGGAGGAGTCGGTGGCCATTCTAGACCGGCAGGTTCGTCAGTTAAGATAGAAGAGTTATCCTTCCATTTGAGTGCAGTGGAGAGGTCAGCCTGTTGAGGAAGCTACTTGGGAGTGAGTCGGACATGCGGAGTAGATATTCCCACTTGTTCGCCAGTTCAGGTACTTTTCTATGTTCGTTCGAGTACGAACGTTTGTTTTAGAGGTGGAGATTGTGATGACCCAAAAGGTCATCTTGTGTTTTAGGACTCTATTCCGCGCTCATTAGCCCTAAAAATCTTATTTTTACCCACCTCAATTTGCATGCGCAGTCCGTTGTAATTCCGGGAAGCCTTTATGTGGAAAATTGAAGAAATAAATTTTTTTGGCATTTAAAAATAATTTTAGTTGACTTCGGTCAATGTTTTGAGTAAATGGACCCAGATCTATGTTTCGACGATTCTGGTGGGTCCGTAGTAAAATATGGGACCTGGGCGTATGTCAAAAATCGAATTCGAGGTGCCTAGCTCGAGATATGAATATTTGACTAAAATTGAATTACAGAAAATCAATGACTTTAAAGACGGATTCGTATTTTGTCGTACACAATCAACGAAACTTGCTTGATGTTTAATCTTGTTGGTATCGAGCTCGTATTTGTGTTCCTGATCCCGGTACAAGTCCGTTATGATATTTGTACCTTGACGGTGAAATTTGATGGGGAACAGAACTAATTTGACCTGATTCGGACCATCGGTTGAGAAAATAGTAAATTTAAAGTGTTCTTGAGAAATTCATAGGTTTTGGTACTAAATTCGTAGTTCTAGGTGTTATTTTGGTGATATGATCACACGAGCGAGTTCGTATGATATATTTAGACTTATCTGCATGTTTGGTTTGGAGCCCCGTGGGATCGGGTGAGTTTCAGATAGGCTACGGGATGTTTTGAACTTAGAATTTTCTGGTGTTTCAGTTGTTTCTGGTGCACAGGTAGTTTGTGCTTCAAGATCGCGAAGCCTCTCACGCGATCATGAAGGGGAAACTGGGCAGGTATGGTTTTAATCTATGCAAAGGCGTGGACTAGGTCACAAACGCGGAGCAACGAGGGTGGTACCCTTCGCGAACGCGACCTGTCTATCGCGAACGCGAAGAACAAGGGACCTGGGGGAGGGGTCATCAACACTCTACACGAACGCGGCACTTGGCTCGTGAATATGGAGGCTTGGAGGGGATATGACTTCGCGAACGCGTAGTTTACCTCGCGAACGCGTAGGCCAATAGGGCCAAATCTTCACGATCACAACAGGCTTCTCGCGAACGCGATGAAGACCTGTCCAGTGTTTTAAAAACAGACTTCTAGACGATAATTGTTCAAAATTTCATATCTTCTTCAGTAGAACTCAACCTTGGAGGATTTTTGAAGTGGGAATCCAACACCAAATCATAGATTTGTGTTCTTAAACTCATTTTTTCCAATTTCCATCAACACCCATTAGATTTCTAGTCCTAAATCTTGTTCTTTAAGGGTAGAAATTAGGGATTTTAGGAGAATTGAGGATTTTCTAAAATTTAAAATTTAGACCTCGATTTGGGGTCGGATTCCGGAACTAATTACATATTTGGGCTCGGGGGTGAATGGGTAAACAGATTTTGGTCCGAACCTCGAGTTTTGACCAAGCGGGCCCGGGGTCGATTTTTGATTTTTTGGGGGAAATGTTTGGAAACCTAAATTTAAGTATTGAAACTGATTTATTTATCAATAATTGATGTTACAAAGTGAATTATGACTAGATACTGGTGTATTAGAGGTGGAATCTCGAGGAAAAATGGTGGTTGAGCTATGATTTTGAGCGAGATATGTGTTGTGTCTAACCTTGGCTTGAGGGATTAGGTATTGTTGCCTATTTGCTATGTGTTGATTGCTGAATACAACGTATAGGTGAGGTGACGAGTACCTATGCGTTGTTGTCGAGTCCTAGCATGCGAGTGAGTCGTATTCTTGTGTTCATTGTATTCTTTATTCTTATCATCCAAGCTTAGACTAGATATTCTTTATGTTGTTATTGTTTTTCGTTGTTTGTGTGAGGAAGAGTGTAAAGCACGAAGGGTGATGCCGTGCCATTTCATATTCATTACCATTATCATGTGTGGAAGAGTGTAAAGCACGAAGGGTGATGTCGTGCCATTTCATATTCATTATCATTATCATGTGAGGAAGAGTGTAAAGTACGAAGGGTGATGCCGTGCCATTGCATATTTATTATCATTATCATGTGAAGAAGAGTGTAAAGCACGAAGGGTGATGTCGTGCCATTGCATATCTATTATCATTATCATGTGAGAAGGAGTGTAAAGCACGAATGGTGATGTTGTGCCATTTCATATTCATTATCATTGTTCTGTCATTTATTATGATGAGGATGGGAGTAGAAGCACGAAAGATGATGCCGTGCCCTTGTTTATGCTATGTTTTAATATTTCTATTGGTGCAAAGTATGTTGCTGTTGTATTTCTTTATTGTTACCATTATCATAATCTTGTACTTCCCCCTCCCCTAGCATGTTCTCCCCCTCTCAGTATTGTCCGTGTAGCTTCTATTATTTGTTAGTGCATTAAATCTCTAATTGTTGGCTTACCTGGCAACTAAATGGTTATGCGCCATCACGGTTCCGATGATGGAAAATTCGGGCCATGACACAATAACTCCTTTTGTTGCACTATTATTGAAAAAAATAAGTTTACTTTCTCTGTGAAAACTTCTAGTTGAGAAAACCAAAATTAATAATTTTATCAAATGAGAAAAGAAACGTTTCAGATGATTATTTATTTGCAGTACTCTCCATAAAATTAATCTAATCAATATGGAGTAACATTTAAAGGAGAGTTGTAGTTATGGGAATATGGGTCGCATGTGTATCAATGATAGTTTACATTTAAGAATTGCAAACAATATATGAGTTTTTTTGAAATGATACATATGTCCTTGATCGACCATCTTTTCTTTTCTATATAATAAAAAAATTAGTGAAATTTCTATGATTTTGTAGTGTACGATGTTTCCGAATATCAAAGCTAATGACAATATAAAGATTGCTGTATAAAATAAATTTATATAACATGTCATACTTCTTTATAAAAAAGATGAACAACAAAATACAAAATACAAAATACAAAATAAAACATACAATCTACCGAAATGATCCCCTCTCACTTCGTTCGAGCTGAATTACATCCACCCTCTCACGGCCGAGTCGAATCTACTCTACACTACGCTACCATCTTTCTTCCTTGTGATTCAACCACGACGGATATTTAGTCAACTGCGGTTACGCTTACACCAAGAACTCCTATTCTATTGCATCAAGAGCTGATTAAATTGCAGCACTTACTGTAACAAGAAGAGCGTGAACTCATTCTCAAGCACTTGCAGCGGCTGGGGTCAAATAGGAAGAACTAGAAGATTTCACCTCTGGAAAGCGCCTACACCTAATGGCTTAAGCCGCTGTTCCCATTTCCTCGCTGACCCATCATGCAAAAGGTACGCCCCTGAAAGACCACTCGTTCGTCTAAGGATGCCTAACCGCCGCACCGATCATTCGGGGGGAGGCGGGACACTGCGAGGTGGGTAGTTTATGGACCTCGCTCTCGGGCCCAGAGGCAGAGCAAAAGCATCCTTTACTTTGTTGTTCACAGTAGCAGCTTGTCAAGTGGGAGAATGAGGACCGTCGGATCGAGGGCATGAAGGCTATAACATAGAGTTGGAGGCCTTATTTATGGGACAAAGATAAATCGGATCAACAATATAATATTTTCAAATAACAAATAACAAATAACAACAATAGACCACATGTCAACTTTAAACGATTCCTCTGCTTTCTATCTTCATTTAATTATTTTTTCACATTATCTCTCTCATGTTCAATTTTGGTCAAATTATCTTTTATGTGTTCTCTTATTTGTTTCGACTCTTTCAATGATGTTCTAAGAAAATTCATGTCTTCTTCGGCCTCTTTGCGCTTAAACTGTTGTACATACTTCATATTGTTTTGTGAAGTCGCGGTATAATCGTCAACAAAGGGCCTTTTCAACAACGAGTTTTGGTTAATCGTTTGCTCATCGTGCCTCCTAAAATAGTCGCAAGTCCATTTATTAGCCCAACCCAACTCATATGGGCTTTAGCAATTGAACGGTCTGGGCTGGGCTAGTTCACCATTTTGATGGGCCTTATAATGGTTAGCTCACCCAGCCTTATGTGGGCCCCACGAGTCTGTCCCTCATTTTTAAAAAATATAATTTTATATTTTTTCTTTAATTTACTAACCTAAAAAAGGTAAATGCTTTAAAAGAATATCTTATTGGAAAAAATTTGAAAAACTTAATAACTTTTTATATTGTTCAAATATATCAAAAGAAACACTAAAAAAGAAAAAAGATTATATTTCATTCACTAAAAGTCAAAACTCAAAACAAACTATTCAAGACAACGACAATGATGTTGTCATGACCCATTTCCGGAGTCGTGATGGCGCCTGTCGTGGAACCAGGCAAGCCACCCATTTTATCTAACTAAATACAATTTCAAAAAAAAAAAAATGCTTCTTAACAAGTCTGAAATCAATAATAATAATAAGTTTGAATTTGAAAACAGGTTTATAAAAATCAAAACCCAACTCCTACGAACCCCGGATCTAGTGTCACACAGTCATGAGCTGCTAATTCTTAATACAACCAAAAATAAATGACCAACATAGTCTGAAAATAAGTACGACGGTAGAAAAGGAAGAGAAGACGAGATCACGGTCGCCAACTGCTACCTCCTCAACTCTGATGAAAATTGCTGCTACTCACTGACCAGAGTTGAATCCCGCTGTACCTGGATCTGCACACAAGGTGCAGGGGGTAACGTGAGTACATCAACTCAGTAGTAACAAAACCAAACTACGGGCTGAGAGGTAGTGACGGACTAAACCTCCGATAATTCAAACAACAGTATATAACTCGGACATGACAGTAATATATCAGGAACTAAACACGAGGCATCAACATATGTCTGTAACTCTGCATCCTAGCATGAATTCATATAGAATCAAGAATGATGTATACTCAGTAATCAAACTCTCATAAGGTGGTCCACTCAGTACTAGACTACGGCCTCCTGGACTAGGAAAGTCCATCCAGGATATTACATAAACACAAGTGACATTGTCACCTAGTACTGAGGAAAAAGGTCGATCCAGCCACCACGGAGAAAATCCATCTCCGGAACATAATACTCACGGAGGAAATCCATCTCCGGAACATAAGACCCACGGAAGAAATCCATCTCCGGAACATAAGATCCACGGAGAAAATCCATCTCCGGAACATAGGACCCACGGAGAAGATCCATCTCCGGAACATAATACTCGGACAAGATCCATGTCCAGAGAAATCCATCCCTTAATATCTGTGTGCTCACTGGGGGTGTAAAGACTCCGGATGGTCTCCTTTCAGCCCAAGCGCTATATCAAGCCAACAAAGGCATGATTCCAGGATCGCTGCGGTGTGGAGTCCGACCTTATAACTATCTCAAAACCAGGCTCCAAGCCTCACTCAGTCAGTACCTTCCAGTCTCACTCACAATGCTCTAACATATGAAAATCAGCCCAAATCAATGATAATATAGAATAAATTAGCAACTTACGAGACTGAGGCATGAAACATATACTATAACAGGACTGAGTACATGAAAACAATAATCACAGACAGAGACTGCAATAATCGACCATTCCGGTCTGAACATATCGGCGTGAAGACTTAAAATTTATACTTAGCATGATTTCTATTTCGTTCAAGGTAATTACCACCTTCATAGAACAAATATCAACCTGAGATAACCATTAGACAGTTCCATGGGATGAGCCAGGCTACAAATATTCGGTGTACGCCCGCATGCCCGTCACTTGGAAAGTGTGTCACCTTAATTAACATCAAATATCAGATAGTTTGGGGGTTTCGAACCCTCAGTTCCAAGTTTGGAAGCATTACTTACCTCAAAACCGGCTAATATACTACTCCGCAGTACCCTTGCCTCTAAATTCGGCCTCCGAGCGCTCCAAATCTACCAACAATCAGATGTATATCATTATAATATGCTAAGGAACTAATCCCAATCGAAATGTATCAAAAATACTCAAAAATCCCGAAATTGGTCAAACCCCACCCCCAAGTCCATGTTCTGAAACTCAGAAATTTTTATACCAAACCGTTCTTCATCATCTCACGAGTCCGTACATATAAAGAACACTAAATTCGGAATCCAAATGACCCCTCAAATCCCATTTTAAAGACACTTAATCCCAAGCCCTAATTACCCAAATTTATAGTGATTTTCCCCTAATTTTCCACCATAAATCCGACCTTTAATCACATATAAACGAGTTTAGAATCCAAAAACCTTACCTCAATGAAGAACTATCGAATCCTCTCTTCAAAACCCTTCCAAAAGCTTCAAACCCGGATGAAATATTGAGAAAAATGGCTAAAATTCGCGAAGGCATGTTTTATACTCTCTGAACAGTGGTTCCACACCTGCGACCACTTACGCGCACCTGCGGAACCGCACCTGCGTTCCCAGGTGCGCACCTGCGGAAAGACCCCAACGTCCTCAGCCTCCGCACCTGCGCTCGACCTCCCGCACCTGCGGCTTCGCAGGTGCGGCGATTACCTCGCACCTGCAGAAATCCTTCAACCAGCCAAACTTCCGCATATGCGGAGCTTCGTCCGCTCCTGCGGGCCTGTACCTGCGACTCCTCTTCCGCAGGTGCGAAAATACCAGCACCAGCTACTTCAGCAACAACAATTATGCTCCAAACTCCCTGTTAACCACCCAAAACTATCGCGAGCCCCTCGGGACCCTAACCAAATATACCAACACACCACGTATGATCGTTCGAACTTAGTCGAGCTTTCGAAACATCAAAAACGACATCAAAACCCCAAAAACGCATCGAATTCAAGCCTATGAACTTTGAATTTTCTAAATTCTACCAACGATGTCGAAACTACCCAAAACAACTCCGATTGACCTGAAATTTTGGAGACATATCCAAAATGACATTATGAACCTGTTCCAACTGTTGGAATTCGACCATGATAGCCTATTTTCCACTGCCAATCGGAAATCGCCAAAAACTAGCTTTCGCCAATTCAAGCCTAATTCTACATCAGACATCACAAAAATATTCCGAACACACTCCTAAGTCCCAAATCACCTAAAGAAGCTATCCGAGCCATAAATTCCGCATTCCGAGGTCGTTTCCCAATAAGTCAACTCTCAGTTGACTTTTCCCATTATAAGGCTATCTTTAAAGGCTACATGACTGAAGTCTCACTACAACCCTTCGATTTCAAGCCTATCGACTCTAACACATCAATAACAGAATAAACAACCTATGACAGCAATAAACAATGCAAGTTCTACGTAACGACAGACCGGGTCATTACAGATGCTTATAAGATATATATCTAACACATCATCTTCATCAAACACATTTGAATCCGCTTGTGACAAGGTTGTCTTAACATCTTCACTTCATCTACATCTATAATTCATATGACATATTAATTAGCTAAATATTAAGAGCAATTAAATTTTAAAAACTGATAATATTTAAATTCACATAAAAAATATTACCAGTTTGAGTTTGGGAAAAGCCGTGTAGCCAATTTCGAGTAGTAACAAGTGTTTGGACATTTTCATGATGGATACACTTCTGTACTTGGTAAGAACACACCCATCAATGTTAAAT
Organism: Nicotiana paniculata; assembly: GCA_005239505.1. Taxonomy (NCBI): domain Eukaryota; kingdom Viridiplantae; phylum Streptophyta; class Magnoliopsida; order Solanales; family Solanaceae; genus Nicotiana; species Nicotiana paniculata. The sequence continues at coordinate 27,147 of ML323378.1, read as the reverse complement.
GCTGATTTCGATGCTACAATGTAATACTTTTTATATTTTAAATAAAATTTTTATTAGGCCCATGGGCTGGCCCGATCCAACCTCAGTCAAGCCTAACGGGCCACAGACTTACTCGAGTCGGGCTTAAAAGCCTTGTTTTTAAATGGGCTCCAAAACTAGCCCAATCCTACTAAATCACGGGCTGGACTGGCCTAACGAGCCAAGCCCATATTGACGACTCATCTATACTCCCTCCGTTCCAAAATAAGTAATTTTTTGGTCTTTTTTTTGTGGTCCAAAATAAGTGATTTTTCTAGATTTCAAGAATGAATGAATTATTTTTTTTATACATTTCTCTTGGAGTAAATAGTGTTGGAGTATGTGTTAGGAGTATTTATGTGAAGAGATAGTAAAGGTTAATATGGTCAATTTTATTGCTAATAATGTTAAAAGGTGGATTTCTTAATCTGTGTGAAAACAACTAAAAAATCACTTATTTTGGACCAGAGGGAGTACCATGCAATAAGTAATTTTTAATGAATGAGTACAATTGTATACAGTTAAAACCGGACCTGGCTGATTGTGCTATTTGATCAAGACCAGGGAACTGCATCGAGGGTTAGCCTCGTAATAGATCAGACTGGGGCATGAAGACGAGGTATCATGTCCAAGGATCGAGGTGCCTGTCGAGATCGAGGCCAGCAGTGATCGAGACCAAATATGACAGACTTCGAGCAAAGCGCAACAACAGAAAGGTGAAATATCCGTGACTTGTCGAAGATCATGGAGTAAATCTCGGAACAGATCAAATCAAGGACGATTATCTAGTTAATCATGGGATTTACTTCCGTAATTGGAATTATACCATAAATAGGATTCATCTACTATATAAAGAGGGTCCTAATCATTCTGTAACCATCTTACATTCACACATATCAAAGCAATACAATATTATCTCTTTTATTTACACTCTTGTTTATCAACTTATTGCATTTTAACTGTTCTTGGATAAACACCTCGAGGGCTCTGTTCAACCACAGGTTCACCTTATATTATTGTTAATTTCTATTATTATTCTTTGCATTTATCAATTGGTATTAGGTGAAATCATGTATCCTTAAAATCACGTTATAAATTTAATTGTTATCCAATTCTTAGGGTAAATTGTTTGGCGCCCACCGTAGGGCTAAGTATAATAGTGACTGCCTAGTATTAATCCTCATAACACACACTGCTTTACGCTTGTTCTCGTAAGTATCTTTGATTTCAGGAATCAACATGTCTAACTCTCAAGCAGCACCCACTCACGCAGACGCCGGGCTTGGTCTTCATGGCGAGAACGAGAACATACCCACCCCGGGAAACGGAGTACCTCAAGTCAATCCCGATGGACCACCGGCCATAGATCCAGTTGATGTTAGTTTTCGTGTTGTCATCTATGGAAATTTAGGCGTCGACCCTGAAAATAGCATCCTCAGAGATGCCTGGGAAGACGATAAAAATGCACAGAGCGAGGAAGAAGGCGTCATTAGCCTTCAAATGATATTTGAAATGTTACAGACTCAGCAAGCTGCGATAGCGCAGCTCCAGAATCAGAATAGAGCACCAAGCAGAATCGAACTCGACACATCACAGGAAGTTGTTCATAGGGTCGAACCTGTACAAGAGAAATTGAACTATAATGGATCGGGAACTGACCCCGCCATCATGAAGATGTTCGAGGAGCTCACTAAACAGATCGAATCGGGAGAAAAGAAAATCGAGGCTAACGACAAGTAGGTAGAAATGTACAATTCACGGGTTGATCAAATACCGGGGGCACCCCGATCCTAAAGGGTATGGATTCGAAGAAGTTCGTATGGAAACCTTTCCCACCAAGTGCGGCTCCGAAGCCCATTCCAAAGAAGTTCCGCATGCCGGAAATTTCCAAGTACAATGGAACTGCTGATCCTAATGAGCATGTCACTTCTTATATATGAGAAATAAAAGGAAATGACTTAGAGGATGATGAAATTGAATCTGTCATGTTGAAAAAGTTTGGAGAAACTTTATCGAAGGAGGCAATGATATGGTACAAAAATTTGCCGCCCAATTCCATTGATTATTTTGCCATGCTTGCTGATTCGTTCATAAAGGCACACACCGGAGCAATAAAGGTTACAACTAGGAAGTCAGACCTCTTCAAAGTGAGACAAAAGGACAATGAAATGCTAAGGGAATTCGTATCTCGGCTCCAAATGGAACGCATGGACCTAACCCCGGTCACTGATAATTGGGTTGTCCAAGCCTTCACTCAAGGTTTGAACAAGCGAAGTTCGACTGCATCACGTGAACTAAAGAAAAATTTGATTGAATATCCAGCTGTGACCTTGGACGATGTACGTAATCGATACCAGTCAAAGGTCAGGGTCGAGATGATCAGTTAGGGGCCCCTTCCGGTTCCGTTTACCCAAGTAGATCCGACGACATAGTTCAAAGGGACATCGATAGAGAGCCCCGGTCAAACAGAGATCGGTACCAACCGTACAACACAGATCATAGGAACAACAGATCGGGACGTAATCCCGTTTGAAATGATCGAAGGAATGATCGAGGACAAAAATCCCGAGGGCTCATGAGTAAGAGTGGTTTCGATAAACATGTCGAGCCTAAAGAAGCACCATGGTTCTCGAAATACAACTTCAACGTCGATGCATCATGCATTGTATCAGCCATTGGATGGATCAAGGATATCAGGTGGACCAGACCCCTACAGATCGATCCGGCTCAGAGGAACCCTAATCAAATGTGAAAATACCATGGGACCCATGGTCACAGAACTGAAGACTGCAGACAGTTAAGGGAGGAGGTAGCATGTTTGTTCAATGAGGGTCACATTCGAGAATTCCTAAGTGACCGAGCTAAAAATCACCTTAGAGACAGGATGCAAACAGGAAAAATGAACAGGAGGAACCACATCACGTAATTCATATGATCGTAGGTGGGGTCGATGTTCCTCAAGGGCCGATATTTAAACGCACCAAGGTAACAATCACAAGGGAGAAACGAACCCGGGATTACTTACCAGAAGATAACTTGTCTTTCAACGATGAGGATGCAGAAGGGATCGAACAGCCTCACAACAACGCACTAGTAATATCTATCCTTATGAGTAAAATTCAAGTTAAACGTGTGTTAGTTAATCTAGGTAGCTCGACGAACATTATTCGATCGAGGGTCGTGGAGCAGCTCGACCTCTAGGATCAAATCGTGCATGCAACTCGAGTACTCAATGGCTTCAACATGGAAAGTGAAACCACCAAAGGAAATCATTTTTCTTGTAAATATGGCGGGGACTATCTAGGAAACAAAGTTCCATGTAATCAAAGGTGACATGAGATACAACGCGCTGCTCGGAAGACCTTGGATTCATAATATGAGGGCAGTACCTTCGATTCTCCATCAAGTCTTGAAGTTCCTAACATCGAAAGGAATCAAAATGGTGTACGGCGAACAACCTGCTGCCAAAGAAATGTTTGCAATCGACGAAGTAGTACCAGTATTGACGCTCTCGTCAACAAAGGGATCGGAAACAAAGGGAAAATAGGAAATCAAATAGCAACCACATGCACCAGCCTCGGCCCCATCGGAGAAGCAGGAGATATTCGAGGATGAAGATAATATGATACCTCGAACCTTTATAACTCCTCATGATTCTGATGCAACGAAGTCAACGGTCAAGGAGCTGGAGCAACTCATACTGATCGAGCACCTTCCATATCGAAAGGTATACCTGGGCACGGGTTTAACTCCCGAGCTCAGGAAAAAACTCATTCAATTCCTTTTTGAATAACATGGATTTCTTTGCTTGGTCCCACTAAGATATGACAGGGATCCCACCGGAGATCACAACGCATCGATTAAGCCTGTACCCGATGTTTATATTGGTAAAACAAAAGAGAAGGCCTCAGTTCAAGGTAAAACATGCATTAATCAAGGATGAGGTAACCAAAATTCTCAAGATATGATCCATTCGGGAAGTAAAATATCTCGAATGGTTAGCAAATATAGTTGTAATCCTTAAAAAGGGGAACAAACTTAGAATATGCGTAGATTATAAAGACTTAAACAAGGCATGTCCCAAAGATTCTTTTCCTCTACTGAACATTGGTCGCATGATCGATGCCACGGTCGGCCACGAGATCCTTAGTTTTCTCGACGCCTACTCCGGGTATAATCAAATCCAGATGAACCCAGAGGATCAGGAAAAGACTTCGTTCATCACTAAATATGCATACAAAAGTAATGTTGTAAGTATGGGTGTACATGGACCGGGTTGGTTCGGTCTTTATCACAACCAGACCAAACCCATTATATCAGTTTAGATTGATTTGGTTTTATTGGTTTTGTCGGGTTTTTGTTACTTAAATATTATTTCAATCTTACTTTGTTAAATTTTTGATAAGTTAATATATGTTTAGTAAAGTTTCAAAAAATTGACAAACATATTATCTATTAAAATATTTTTATGGGAGAATTTACTTAGTAACACATAATAGTTATCTTTTTAGTCGTCTGACAATTATTTTTTTGTTGATGTAAACTTTCAAGGTTAATCGAATTTAGCAATTAAACATAAACATCAATACGATACCTACATAATAATAATCACTTCGAGTTCGAAAAAGAAATAACAATTAATAGATCTTGACATATGAATATGAATAACAAAGAGATTGACGCATTTCAGTAGCACTTGATAAGAAAGTGATCATACAACCTATTATTTAAGGTTAATAAATATGGAGCACTTCCTATTCTATTAAACATTATATCACGTAAGAGAGTCCCAAATATTTCTAGACATTTTAAAGAAAATTCTATATATTTAATGTCGATTTGGTTCAGATTTTTTTTACTCAATACCAAACCTAGTCGGGATTTTAATCGGTTTGGTGCGATTTTCGGTTCGATTTGTACAACCCTAGTTGTAAGCATGCATCTCTATATATTGATTAGCTTACTTATAGTCTGTTTGGCGAAGCTTATCCAAGATCGAAAGCATTTTTTTTCAAAGTTGAAGTGTTTGGCCAAACTTTTAGAAGAAAAGAAAAGTGTTTATGAATAGAAGTAGATGGGTTTTGGAGAAGTAGAAAAAAATAGTTTCTCTCCAAAATGTATTTTTTTGAAAAGCACTTTTGAAAAAAATACACTTAAAAAACTTTCTAAAAGCTTGCCAAACACTAATTGTTGTTTCGAAGTATTTTTTAATTTAATTAATCAAATACAAATTATTTTCTCAAAATTATTTCTCAAAATAAGTTGATGGTAGAAGATGAGCCAAAGAGACTATTAAGAAGGCAGAAGTCAAAAGGTAGTATATCTCCTTTGATAATTTGACATTAAACAGAAAAAATTAAAGAACATGAATAGATCGATCTCCATGTACAGAGAGCTTCAAGAAGCTGTAGTAAAGGATATAGCAAACATAAGAAAGTATACCATGGTATAAAAGTGCTGCCTCAACATACTACAATGTTTGTGTTATGAAACAATAAAAGAAGAAGAAGAGTATTGCAGAGAAAAGTATAGAAGGAGAATTCTTATTGATTTGGGATAAATTACAATGGAGTAGGACCCCTTTATTTATAGGGAAAAAGTGACTTAGCCACCAAGTAAAATTCCTAAGATCTCTCTTAAATATAGTCATTCACCTTAAATAGAATTCTATTTGAATGTCTATTCAACAAACAATGTGCCTCGTTAAAATATTAACTAAAATAAAAACCAATTGGAAAACAATTCTAGAAAAGGAAAAAGAGTACACACGTTTAGAAATACGCCTTTTGGTTGCCTTGTTAAAAACCTTGCAAGGAAAATCCAGTGGGACAAAACCTTTGTAAGGTAAAAAGAGTACAACACGTATTAACTCCCCCTGATGAGAGCATCAATTCACATCCTTGACTCTTCGCATCCCAATCTTGTGCACTAGCTTCTTGAAGGTTTACGTCGACAGAGATTTAGTGAATAGATCACACATATTAACTCCAATGAATATGTTGCACCTTAAAAATTCTCGCTATCACATTAGCATGCTTATAGTTATAGCAAGATATAAATGTTCACAAATTGTACTTATGATGTAGTACTTCATGACCAAGAAATTTATATGCTTTAAGCAATTTAAATTCTTCATGGATTGTCATATAAGTTCAGTGATACAAGCCATATAATAGACTTTAGATGTATATTAAGTTTTCATGTCATGCAACTTGCACATACAAATAAGATACCGAAAACCGATTGCACATATCATTGACTTTATACTTTCAAGTATTTGAACTACATATTCAAAACTATATGTCTTTCATATGAAATCAATTCTATTTGAATTGTGTCTCTTGTATTTGGCCAATATTTTTATGTCTGTATTCTACAGACTTGAGGTCCTCATATATATACTTAGCGCTATCATAGATGTCGGCGACATACATTTTATATTGGTTCCAATATTTTTTTTTTCATAAATACATAACATAAAGATCTCTTCATTTATATTTTTAGGTACCTGAACCTCTTTTGAGATTTTATGAAGTGTTATGTCATGTGATCTTCTAGATCACTTGCCTCCTTATTCTGATCATTTTCTCATCTTCTTTATCAAGAATGCTATTTGAAACCGATTTGTCGATATGCTTTAAGAGTACCATAGAATTTGTCCTTCTAGGACTTATTCTAATATGAATTTTTTCAGTGAGAATATAGTTACTTTCTTTGGGTCAGCAAATGCGTCTGCATGCTTTGCATTGCAGATGAATTATCCTTTTATGAACTTCAAGTTCATAGTATCTTCAAGGATCTAGAGGTACAAATGATAATTCATTCCACATAACCTTTTCTCAACTGTTTATTTTGTCTCTCCCTCATGTTAGAAAAGCTTACTTGCTTCCTCAATTTTGGGAACCCATCGTTGCGCATTATGGTGTTAATTGAAATATACATCGCACATCAATAATAATAAGATGGAATTATTTGCTTCATGACCCTGAACCACTTGTGAGGGGAGAATATAATACTTTCATATATAATATATATCAAACTGATATAAATAACTTTGTTCTCATAATCAATAGTTTAACTATAAAGTGGCGGCACTCAATAAATCATCTTGCTAAACCAGTTGTGATGTAGACCAACTTATCAAGATAAACTATCTTGAATAGAAAATTTGGAAATTTTGCGATAAATTAAATTATTGAGCAAGTTACCTCGCAAACATTAGGTTGCGGGTTAATAATAATCTCACATGTAACCATCTCATAGATACATATTATGTGGTATATATGGCGGGCGAATGAGCCCATATACACCTTTGATATTTTCAGCATTCATGGGATTCAAAATCCCAATTTTAGGTGGTATATTAATTAATAAGAACAAGCAATATAAGAGAATTTGTAAAGAACTTTCTAGTTCTTTAATATTTACCCATGTGAATTCTCTTTCATTTTTGCACGTCATACTTAAATTCATATGACTAAACCAATTATGCCAACTGAATAAATTATCAATATTGATAAACTTCAGGTTTACACCTTGATGTGTGCAATTATCAATAAACTCCAAGGTTATTATGATATGAGTTTTTATATCAATAAACATCCACTTTATTGTGGCATTCTTTTATTTGTGTAGTACAAACTGGAGAATAAAGCGGGTAGCTTTTCACATACATATTACCCTGCTACAAGTTGTAGTATTAGAAGATATTAAATCTTTCCTTTATTTATAGCCTCCATATAACCAACCGCTTTGGCGAATGCTTTAGAAACTCAATAAGTTTCTTTGAGACTTACTACGATACAATAAATTTACATGATAGTCAATTGTATTCCTCCAAAATAGTAATAATTGGCTCTTCCAGAGCTCTCAATTAATTTTGTACTACCACATATTCATCAACATCTATATGGTGAATAAACTTTTAAGGAGAAAGTTATACCATTATGGTCATGGTCAAAATTATATGCAAGATCTATTTCTTGCATTACCGTTGTCTTTTAATAATCACATTGCCAAAATATTTGGCATAATCACAATAGGTACGTGATCAATGATCATTCATGCCATAATAATGACATTATTTTCTTATTTCATCTCAAACCTCCTCTTAGAGGCGAGTGTGGTATATTCACTACCACTAGCACATTCATATTCTTCCAAGAATGTATATGTATTCATAAATAAGATGTTGTCACATTCATATCATGAATGGACGATAATCATCTATATGTGCTTTACAAAATCTCATATCAAATCGATGGAAAATATTACTTTCACAGAGTGAAGAATTATTTTGAGTGACGAGAGGTCGACTTGACGCTCACTAGGTCCAATCAGCATATTTAGATATATAATTAAACATGAATAACAAGTACACATGAATAGTATAACAATGAATGTCGAGCATACTCACAAAACCTATTTACGTGACGTAAACTCCAACATACAATTACAATTTATCTTCCGAGACATATAACAGTTGAAAAGCTATGGATTATATCAAGCAGGTAGCATGCACAATAATGTGTCAAGGAGTACAGTCTGAGCCAACATAAAAATAAATGTGCACTGTCGAAGGGTTGAACGACGTGAATCATAGATCCATCTATTAACCTGTCGTGGCGTACGACCCGCTCCCATAAGAGTAGTGGAAAGAATCACTCCGCTCGCGGAATATTAATTTGCGAAGCGGTCACACATAATCACAACATTTTTCTTTAAATCCTTTTCAAAAATAGCAATTCATTGGAAAACATTAAGTTCTAGGATTTTCTTGAAATCAAGCTTGCGTACATGGAAATTATAAGCCATATAATTCAATTAACGGAATTCACAAGGCATGGAGTGAACCTAACTACCCGAACATAACAAGAATAGTCACTACGCACGGATTCTCGTCACCTCGTACGTACGTAGTCCCCACAAATAATGACACATAGTTAATTACTTCACCTATAGGGACAATTCCCTCTTACAAGGTTAGAAAGGAGATTTACCTCATTTCAAGCCTACTTCCCGGGTCAAGAATGCACCCAAATCTCCAAATTCGTCCCCCAAGGACCTGAAACTAGCCAAACACTATATAAATGAATCAATCTATGCTCAAAATTCCACAATTCCCCTATTTAAATAATTATCTCAACCTAGTTTGCAAAAGCCTAAAATGTACCCCTGGGCCCACATGTTCGGATTCCGGAAATTTTCAAGGGAAATAGTTACCCATAACCTAAGGATCAATATTATATAGTTTTTGCATGATTCCATAAAAAAATTCTTATTTAAAACTTATTTTTCTCAAAACCCTAAGTTTTTACTCTAAACCATGATTTCCACAATTTTGGTAAGTTAATCTACCCAAAACTCAAGTATAAATCTCACTTTCAAGTAGGAATTAACTTACCTAACGATGCTAGGTCGAATCTCCCTTTTGAAAGCTCCCCGAATCGTCCAAAGATGAAGAAAATGGCCTAAAATGTCTAAATTCCGCACTTAAAACAAATTCACTGCTTCCAGGACTTTCGCACCTGTGGCTCAAGATCGCACCTGCGAGCTAGTGCCCGCACATGCGGAAGAGGAGAAAATAGCCAGGCATCGCACCTGCGAAACGGAGCCCACATCGGCGGCTCCACTTCTGCCGGAATAGGCCCGCTCCTACAGAAAATTGGCAGCCCCTCTATGGCTGTAATTGCATGGCTTCGACCGCTCCTGCGGTCTCGCACCTGCGGCTGGTCCTCCGCAGGTGCGGTCGCACCAGATCTGATGCACCAGCAACTCTTTTAGATCTTGGTTTGCCTCGCGCGATGTCTGAATGGCATCCGGGCCCACCTGAGGACCCGTTCAAATATACCAACAAGTTCTAAATCATAATACAGACTCGCTCGAGCCTTCAGAATGTCCGTAACAACGCTAAATCTAAGAATCATACCCCAAAACCAAATTGAATCAAACTTTGAACTTCAAGTTCTTGAATTCACTTTCAACATGATGAAACATACCTATACTACTCGGAATGACACCAAATTTTACGAGAAAGTCATAAATGACATGACGGAACTATTCCCGGTCTCGGAATTCCTTTCGGACCTCGATAACACAAAAACACGTCCCAAACCTCAATTTTGAACTTAAGGAATCATGTTTTACTAATTGGCGCCGAAACGCTCCCGGGTCATCCAAAATCCGTTCCGAACATACGCCCAAGTCCGAAATCATCATACGAATCTACTAGGACTTACAAATCTAGATTTCGGTCAGGTATAGGCATCTCCTCTGAGGTATAGGCTCAAGTCCATAGTGATGCGCTCCCATTTCCGCTCAGGTATAGGCATCTGCTGAAGTAGGCCTCCTGGCCTTTGGTGCTCATACTTAACCTGCTGGCAATTTAGACATCTAGCCACATACCCCACTATGTCCTTATTTCCACTTCCGCCAGTAATGCTGCCTCAGGTCACGATACATCTTCGTAGTACCATGATAAATAGAATACCTGGAACTATGCGCCTCCTCTAGAATCCTCTCCCTCGGGCCGTCAACATTAGGGACACACAAGTGACACTGAACTCTCAGAACACCGTCCTCGCCAATAGAAACCTCTTTGTCACCACCCTGTAACACTGTCTCTCGGAGAACTGCCAAGTGTGGATCGTCAAACTATCGACCCTTGATCTCCCCCAATAATGAAGACTGAGCAACAACACGTGCAAGAACTCGGCTGAGCTCTGAAAGGTCCAACCTCACCAGGCGATTATCCAAGGATTGAATGTCCAAATCTAGAGGTCTCTCCTCTACTGAAATGAAAGCCAAGCTACCCATACTCGCCATCTTCCTTCTTAAGGCATATGCAACCACATTCGCCTTGCCCGGATGATAAAGAATAGTGATGTCATAATCCTTCAATAACTCAAGCCATCTATGATGCCTCACATAGTGGGAAATTTTTTCATAACCGGTTCTAAAGGCTACCCTCGACAAACTATAATCCGAATTACTTACTTTGGGAGAACATTTCCGGTTACACCGAACCCCCAAGACGCCTGAATAATATAATGGCGAGGTTTGTTTGAACCTTTGAACATAACCTACGTTATTTCATGCTAAGAAATTTCGATCTTTGTGATCACAAATAATAAAACAAAGGAAAAATTCGAAAGCAAAGAAAGCCTTATATATATTTATCCAAAAATATTTTTACAAGGGCCAAATGGACGCAATACATGAATCTACAACAGCCAAAACGGCCTCAAAAAGCAAAAGGCAAAACGTCTAAAAAGATCCTAACTGGTCTATTCTTCACCGGGGATGCATCGTCACCTTTGGGGTATTCATCGCCTTGGGTTCATCTGAGTCTTCAGACCCCTCAGAATCCTCCTCATTGGGATAAGCCAACTTCCTGGCCTTGGCCTCAGATATCTTGGCATTCTCGATCTCAGCCAGTAGGCCGAAGCCCTGAGCTTGAACTCCTTCGAGGGCCTTCCTTCGGGATTGCCACTTCATGTGCTCCACCAAGTGCTTCACTTGATCCTGAGATGCCTCGGCAGCGGCCTTATGCTGGGCCACCTTTTCATCAGCTTCGGCCTTGACCAACACAATCTCTGACCTGGCCGCCTCAAGTTCCTTGGCCAGATTTTCTTGGTTGGAAACCGCTGAGCTCAGCTGAGATCGGATCTCCTCGATTATTCTAGCCTGGACCGAGGCCTTTCATCTGCAGCCCAGAGTTGGGCTTCAGTCGACGCCAGTTGTGCCTGGAGAGCCTCATTTTCCGAGGCTAAGAGGTCCATGTTTTTCTTCCATTATTCGGACTCAGCTTTTATCGTGTCCATCTTCGCCTAGAGCTTCCCGATTTGTTCAAGTATCTTTTGGACTTGCGGGTTTGGATCGTTAGCCACTGTGTCCAAATCATTGTCACTATATTCAAGTACTCGATTAACCTGCTCGACCCATTCGGCATGCTCTTTTTGAGCCGCCTCTAGCTCGGCCAGGAGTTTCTCACTGACGAGCTTGTAGGTATCCCTCTTCTCAATAAGCTCCCGAACCTCGACCTCGTGTTGGGTTAGCTCCTCCCTGTATCGGAAAAAAATTTCATGGTGAAGTACCGAGGCCTGCAAGCATAGAGAAAAGTGTTATGATTGTTTGCAACTTAAAACCTAAAGTACATAATAAAGAGGCACTCGAAGTTACCCGATTTAAAACATATTGAGCTTCATTAAACAAGTAGGGCGCTTCCACCCCGTCCATCTTGGCCTGGTCCTCTTCGCTCACCAAGAAACGACTATAGCTAGCAACCCTCATAGGGGCGGAGAGAACCCGGGCATCCTCCGAGATAGCTATAATTATTGACCTCTTTCGGTCAGGATAAACAATCAGAGCCGGGAACCGATCTACTACCCTCAAACTTGAAGAAGACCCGCTGGCTCCCGAAGACGGTGCCTTCTTTAGCACCAGTAAGTCACCAAACCCAGTAACGTCCTTCGAGGTGGTAGATTCTAAGTCACTAAAGAAGTTATTGAGATCTGTCGCCCCTTGAGGGTCCTCGTGTGAACGATCTTTTAACATACCGGCCTCGTTGATCATGGAATCGGAGAATAAAGGAGACCCGGAGATATCAATCACCCGAAGCGCATCTTTCGGGGCACTTCCCTTTGCTCGAGGAATATCGTCCCCACTCTCCTTCTCGACCTCCGTAGCTTGGTCCAAAATGGCCTCACCCCTCTCCGGTTCAGAGACCCCTATCACTGCCCTCTCAACAGCTTCCTAGCTTGAGGCAATGCGGTGTGTATTCGCACATGGGACATCAGCTCAGAACTTTCTTTTTCTTCTTTTGACTCATCCCTCAGTCGGCGGATTGAGTCCGATGGAAGGGCACCAGTGCTTTCCTTGGGTTTGCGCACCTGCCTCCTTTAAAGTTTCTGATTCTCCGAGTTCAAGGAACTCGAAGCCTCTTTTCTTTTCTTCTCTTTATCCTGCTTCAGAATGGGTGATTTGGGGAGGACGTCTTCATCTATGAAAGAGGGCCTCACGGAAACATCCTTCCTAAGGCCTACAAATAGAAAGAGATGAGTAAGCTCGAAAGAAACCTAAGTAATGTTAATTCCATAAATTAATCTTACCGTGAGAACGGGCCTCCCACCAGCCCTTCTATGATACAATGTCCTCGACCCACTCCTTCAGTCGGGGAACTACATTTGGCATCCGAGCAACAGCTGCACCACGAAACGTCGATAAGAAGGGAAGAAAAAGAAAATCAATAAATGAAATCTTAAAAGCAGGGTTATACTTATGTATTATGTTCCATTTCTCGGGAAATGTCATGTCCTCGGCAGGGATTAAATCTGAGGTCTTCACTCAAACAAATCAACCCAACCAGCCTAAGTCCTGATCCTCGGCTTTGCTCAAGAGTGGGGCCTTAGTGGCTAGACAGTAAAGTTTTATCAATCCCCCTCCGTAGAGTCGGGGATTGTACAAACGCATGAGATGATGGATGGTGAAGGGGAACTTGTCGATTTTGCATACAAAGAAGCAGAGGAGAATCACTATCCTCCAGAAGGAGGGATGAATTTGACCAAGGGTCACCTCGTACCTCTTACAGAAGGCGATGATGACCGGGTCTAGAGGACCCAACATGAAGGGATAAGTGCAAACTCATAGGAAACCCTCCACGTGGGTAGTGATCAACTCCGCTGGCGTAGGCAACACCATGTGCTTACCAGCCTAATTACAATCTTTCTTGACTTTGGAGAGGAGATTATTAGTGATGGAGCATATATCTCGAGACTGGCTCGTATCGACACGGTACGGAGAAGAGCTTTCAACTTTAAAGTCAGCACCGGTTGGTCACCCTGAAGGAACGGACATAGTTAAGGAGGGCTCCGATGTCTTTTCCTCGGCAATTGTAGATGGAACATTTTCTTCTCATCCGGTCGCAAGGCAGAGGGAGTTTTTTTCTGGGGAACATACTTTGAGGTCTTCCCCATTTATAGGAAAGTTAAGAGGAAAGAGGAAGTTAAAAGGATGTGATTGATAATTTGGGATAAAGGGCAGAAGTTCTTATAAGTAATCTCAGAGTAATCAGAGAATTGGTGTTGGGAATATAAAAGTTTCTAATGTACGAGGGAAGATGTTTTGAAAGTAAAGTTGGAATAAGATAATGAGGGGTATTTATCGCTTGTAAATGACGGTTCAAAACCCGTAGTGGCAGACCAGAAACTGACAAATATTTAATTCCATTGAAGATGTGACTGACGAGACGTTTGTCAGTTTTGTCGTTTCTGACGCGAAGAATTGAGATGAAGATCGAGGGCTCATATCATTTCTCGTCATCTAAGCTCCGAAAAACGAGGGGACTGTCTGTATACGGTCGAAACCGGGCTCGCTTACTGCATGAAAGATCGAGACTAAAACAAGATATGTTGGAGATCGACCCCCGGTCCCTTCGAATTGAGTTACAAAGTTAGAACATACCATCAAGCCCGTAACTCCGGAACCAACCCTGTCTCCGATCAAGCTCGAGGAAATACTATCAGACCGAATAAAGGAAGGCCGAAATATCTGTAACCGGCCGGCTATCATGGCGGGAATCTCGGCACGTATCCACGAGAGACCAACTAATTAGCTAATCATGAGATTTCTTACCTTTTGTAGAATTGTATCTAAAGTAGGAGTCCCCTACTATATAAAGGGGGTCTGATTACTTGTAACATACATTGAAAAATACATCCTAAAGCAATATACTGTTATTTCTAGTTCTTATTATCTTGTCATTCTGTTCCCATATCAATTGAGACACTTCTTGACTCGAGGGTGACCAACCTTCAACGCTAAGACTGTTCAATTTGTGTGGTTTGCATTTATTTTCCTATCATTAATTTCAATATTAATCAGTTTTCTCAATTTGTATCAAGTTATATCACGTATCCTTATAAATCGTGTATAAATTCAATTGTTATCCGATTTTGAGGGTAAACCCACAGAAATCCTTCTTCTCTTCTTTCTATTTCTCTGTAAACTATTCTTGAATACATCCAAATTGGTTTCACAAGAGTTTCAACAGTGGGAACAATCGGCTACTTGATGAAAGTTAACACGAACAACATCATTCTTTAAAATACGATAAAAGATAAAAAAAACTTAATATTGATGTATTGTATACAACAAAACCAAGAGAAATTGTAATAATTAACCGGTTATGTGAGGTTAATATTTTTGTAAGTTTATTAGAGTTTTCCCACTGCGTTTCAGCAATTGAGAGGCATTTATTTGCCTTAAAGTTTAATTACAGTGCTGGATTTATAAGTTATATAAATCGAAACACTATTTAGAATGTCAAAAGCATAAAGTGATAATCTCATTACGATTTCATAGACTGTCAATCTTCTTTTGTTCAATATTCTTTTTTTCATTCCTTTGGTTTTTAATATCTTTTTTATTCCTCTTTTGCACTCCATTTTGGATTTCACACACCGTTAAACATGACAAGAGCAAGTTCTCCACTTATCCCCTTCTCTCTCTTTTAATATAATATATTATATCTTTAATTTAATGTTTTTCCTTTGAATTATATATCGAATCATGATTCATGTTGGCTATAATTAGTTAGTTAGAATGTCTATTATCATTATTATGTATGTCTTTTATTTTTGATGATTTTCTTGAGCTTTTAATGATACTCGTACCGTATAGAATCAGAAGAATCATTTGCAGGCATCAATATGGTGGGCAAACAAATGTGAATAGCAAGAAATTTACAGGTAGAGGTTTCAAGTATTTTTCTTTGAGTTCTTTCTTTCATGTGATGTATAACTAGGGGTAGGAGTATCTCGAGTTGAGAGTTTCAGTATATTGATGTGCAATGAGTTCATGTTAAACTTGAGTAAAATATTCAATGTGTTTGTAGGAATATCGTTTGCGTTGCATACAAATGTATGTATTTGCAAGAATGAGAGGAGAGTGTCACGTGAAGAGAGATTTTTCGGAATCAAAATATGATGTTTTATGATAAAGAACAAAAATATAACAAAAGCTAAAAAACTACTTATATATAAATATTCATAATAATAGCATATTTGGTCAAGCTTCTCACCATGCCAAAAGTGTTATTTTCTTTAAAGAAGTATTTTTTTCCTCAATTTGAGGTGTTTGATCAAGATTTTTTTTTTTTGAAAAAAAAGTGCTTTTGGCTAGAAACAAAAGCAACTTTGAAGAAGCAGAAAAAAGTAGGTTCTCTCAAGAAACAGAAGTAGAAGAGGTTGTGACGTTTCTTCGTACCAAAAATACTCTTTGTAAAATATTATATATACCAAAATAACCTTACTTAGTTTGAACTATTAAGTAATATAAAATAACTTTTGGGATGAACTTTCATATTTATTGGTATATTTAAATTATCTTGAAAAAATAAAGTACTTTTTAATTTTATTTTTATATTTTACTTAAATAAAATAAAAGAACTTAATTATTAACTTTAATAATAAATATTTAAAATTAAATCTACTTATATAATATTAAATATTAAGCAAATCTCTTCATGTCCTTATTTGTAGTTTGACACATGAAAGCACTTTTTGAAGCTTGGTCAAACACAAATTATTATTCAAAAGTGTTTTTCAAATTGATTAGCCAAACACAAACACCTTTTCTCCAAAAGTACTTTTTTGAAAAGCACTTTTAAAAAAAACACTTCTCAAAATAAGCTGATTTTTCCATCTTGGCCAAACAGGCTATAACTCTAGAACTTCTTTGATAATAGTCAGAAGTACATATAGATTTTTGTCTATTCTAAAATCGCAAGCTCTTTAATTTGATCGAGGGAGACATAGGGGATTTTTTTGTTGTGCATTTGAAGTTGTTGCGAAATATTGTGGGTTTATTAGCACACAATCACACACAAAGAAAATATAAAAGAAAAATCAACACAAGGATTTAACGAGGTTCGGCTAAGCCTAATCCTCGGGACAAAAACAGAGAGAATTTCCCACTATGAATGAGAAGAAAAGAACAGTACAATCTAGAGGATCCCCAACTACAACCCCAATATATAGATCCCAAATAGCCCAAGCCTATAAGAGAAAGGTTTTCCAATTTGACAAGGACTATTGATTTTCCTTTCCCAAATCTATTAGGACAATGAGTTTTCCTAAACCTATAGGGATTATGATTTTCCTAAAAATACAAGGAAATAATTCAAGCCACAAAATAATAAATCTTTCCCTTGGCTTGAATTCTCTTCATCAACAGAAACAACGTCTCTCTACCTTGCCCTCAGCCCTCGCAAGGACTCTATCCATTGATGCACACATCAACCAAGTCTAGGCAACGCCTAAACTTGTTAAGATACTCAATCTCTTTAGACATAGCACTAATCTGTCGATTTGGTTTTGTACTCTGAATAGTTTCTGAGTAGCTATAACACTCAAATGCATCAATGGTCTCTACAACTGCCAAAGCAAATCCCACTGGATTCGTATATCCAAGAACATTCCCATCAACTATGTTTGCAAACCTTTGCGATCGGTTGATCACTCTCTTATCATTGCATGTTGCAATGCTATATGGTTTTTGTTGCGCAGGTGCATCAACATTATCATCTTGATCAATATTTTGCACCTCCTCCACTTCCTCTAATTTAGAACTACTGGGCTCAGCTAGTGGAGATTCAATTTCTAGCTCTAAGCAGTCACTGACACCACGATTTGTTTCTGCTATTGCCTTCTCCCTCTGACTGTCCAGTGAGGCAGATTCATTAAATGTTACATCCCTACTGATAATTAACCCTGGAGTCTTTTGATTTGTGTACCCACAACCTATAACCTTTCACTCCAGTTGCACCCTAGAAATATGTACTTCTTTACCCTCAGCTCAAGTTTTCCATCCCTCACATGAGCATAAGCAGGACAACCAAATATCCTTAAATTTGAATAATCAGCAGGCAAACCGGACCATATCTCAAAAAGAGTTTTGAACTCAATAGTTGTGGATGGGGATCTGTTGACCAAATAACAAGCTGTATTAATTGCTTCAGCCCAAAAATCTTTGCTAACACATGAGTGTGAAAGCATGCTTCGTCCCCTATCACAAAGTGTTCTGCAAAATTCCAACCTATTGTCAGTTCGAAGACGCTTAACTTTTCTTTCCGTTGGCCTCTCAACCACCGTCTTCCATTTAAAAAATGTCGAAAATGCCTCATCTTTTGTTTTCAAAAAACACACCCGCACCATCCTTGAGTAATGATCAATCAAAGTCATAAAATAATTGGCACTACTCTTGAAGGGAACTCTGTTTGGACCCCACAAGTCTGAGTGTATATAATCTAACTTGTCTCTAGTCTTGTGCTCGGCCTTCTTGCTAAACTTTGCCCTTGTCCGTTTACCAAACACACAATGCTCACAAAAATTCAAATTTTGATTTTTGTACCCATTCAGCAAATTCTGCTTACTCAACAAAGACAATCCATTATCACTCATATGGCCAAGCCGCAAGTGCCACAGCTGAGACTGATTGTCACGACCCAAAAACATACCCGGTCGTGATGGCGCCTATCATGAAACTAGGCAAGCCTAAATCCAATATTTTTCCTTCATTTCAGTAATACACCTTTTAAATTTAATAGAGTAAAGGTTTAACATAAATAAAAGCCCATTTAAATACAAAGTTACCCAAAATACGACACAACTGTCCCAATAATCGGGGCGTCACTGAGTACATGAGCGTCTAATAGCCGTACATAGTCCACAAAAATGTCTACAGAATTAAACATCAAAGTAAAATAAACTAAGGAAGAGAAGATCGAGGTCCGGGAACGTGGTGCAGCTACCTCAATAGTCTCTGACTCCAATGCAAATAATCAACAGCCGCCGCCATGCCTAGAAATGTCTGGATCTGCACACAGGGTGTATGGAGTAACGTGAGTACACCAACTTAGTGAGTAACAGGTCCAAACTATGGACTGAAGATAGTGATGAACTCAACCTCAACAAATATAACAGAACTAAATGCGCAGAATCGTAGGCATGCTTTCAAGTCAAATATACAGTGTCAGGCAGTAAAGTAAATTCAGATCTGAACCGTGCATGGTATACAACTCAGTATCCTTTATATGCCAATGCACAGACTGTATGAAATGCACCATATGCTCCCAATCTCAAGTTCTCAACCACTCGGTACTGTATATGGCCATACGGCCCAGGGAAATCCATCCCGGAATATATACAACACTGACCGAAAGTCACCCACTACCGAGGACAAAAGGGAAATCCAGCCCAGTGGAGAAATCCATCTCCAGGTATCAAGTGCTTCGGACAAATCTATATCCAGGGAAATCCATTCCTCAATAATATCATCCGCGCTCACTGGGGGTGTGTTACAGACTCCGGAGGGGCTCCTACAACCCAAGCGCTATCATAATCATCAATATAACCGTTGCGGCATGCAACCCATCCCATAACTGTCACTCATAACAGGCTCTCGTCCTTACTCAGTCATCAACCTCTCCAGTCTCACCACGGGCTCACAATGTCATGAAAAATACTCGGAACAATGATATGATGAATCGCTAATAACCGAGACTGAGATATGATATATAGATGCATGATCATGACTGAGTATGGAATAATGAATGAAACATATGAGGTAACATCAATAAACGATCGCTAAGGGTCTCAACAAAACCGGCACCAAACCTAAACATGATATCTATAATAGTTTAGAACTCAACTACTTCATCACATGATGGAAACATGGATATTAACAGGATAGAGTCACTAAACGATGCCATGGAATCTTCCAAGCCACAATTCTCACTGTGCATTCCCACACGCCCGTCACTTGGCATGTGTGTCACCTCAATACTAATCACATAACACATAGTTCGGGGTTTCGAACCCTCAGAACCAAGTTTGGAAGCGTTGCTTACCTCAAACCAAGCAAAAATCCTGCTCCGGGATGCCCTTGCCTCTCAATTCGAC
Source organism: Nicotiana paniculata (assembly GCA_005239505.1). NCBI lineage: Eukaryota > Viridiplantae > Streptophyta > Magnoliopsida > Solanales > Solanaceae > Nicotiana > Nicotiana paniculata. The sequence continues at coordinate 7,171 of ML323378.1, read as the reverse complement.
CTCTGAATGCCTCGAATCTAACCACAAGTAATACAACACAATCAATTTAGGCTAAGGGATCAAATCCACAAGAAAAGTATCAAATTGTAGGCCAAATCCCGAAATTCACTCAAACCCGACCCCCGGGCCCACGTCTCGAAATCTGACAAAAATCACAAAGTACGAAAGCCCATTCACTCACGAGTCTACCCATACAAAATTTATCAAAATCTGACATCATTTGATCCCTCAATCCTCAAATTACACTCTCGAAAAACTCAAGCCCTAACCCCCTATTTTCACTCCTAAATCCAACTAATTAGATGAGAAAACAACGGGAAAACACCTTAGCTAGGAGTATTACAGCTCAAGCAACTTACCTCACTGAAAACCCCTTGAATCCCCTTCAAAAATCACTCCAAAAGCTCCAAGGTCCGACTTCAAAATGGTGGAAATGAGCAAAAATTCGCGAAGTCTGCTATTTATAGGTTCTGCCCAGGCTTTTCGCACCTGCGACTCAGAATTCACACCTGCGGTGCCGCTTTTGCGCAATAATCTCCGCGTCTTTGGAAAATCACTTAAATCCACAACTCCGCACCTGCGCTCCCTATCCGCATCTGCGACCTCATAGGTGCGGAAAAGACCTCACACCTACGGCCACTGCCTGACCTCCTCTCTTTCGCTTCTGCAGGCAACTACCTATTTCTTCAGGCTCGTATATGTGCACCAACACTCGCACAACCCCTAGTCCAACACAGTCCCGCACCTGTGTTAACCCCACCACACCTGCGGCATCGCACTTGCGAAAATACCCTCGCAGGTGCGATTACACCAGCAACAACCAACTTCAGCAATTCTCCAAACATCAAACTTGATCCGTTAACCACCCGAAACACACTCGCGGCCCTCTGGCCTCAACCAAACATGCCAACAAGTCATATAACCCCGTACGAACTTAGTCGAACCTTCAAATCACTCAAACCAACATCAAAACACCAAATTACCCTCAGATTCAAGCCTAAGAACTTCTAAACATCCAAATTCTGCAAACGACGCCGAAACCTACCAACCCACGTCGGAATGACCTCAAATTTTACACATAGGTCACAAAATGACACCATGAACCTACTCCAATTTCCGAAAATCCATTATGATCCCAATATCCAATTTTCCATTGCCGACCAAAATCGTCAACTTTCCAACTTTCGCCCATTCAAGTCTTCCACTACGGACCTCTAAATCACATTCCGAACACATTCCTAAGTCCAAAATCACCTAACGGAGCTAACAGAATCATCAAAATTCAAATATGAGATCGTTTACCCATAAGTCGACATCCGATTAACTTTTCCAACTTAAGCTTATCCCAAAGAGACTAAGTGTCTCAATTCACTCTGAAACCACTCCGGACCCGAACTAACTAACCCGGTATAACACAATATAGTTGAATAACACAAAAGGAAGAAGAAATGGGAGAAACAAGGCTATAACTCTCAAATGACCGGCCGGGTCGTTACACTGATTTAGATCACTTTTCCTAAAAGCTACAACAGCTTCCCCTTCAACTACACTGGCCTGAAGATGATACAATTTAGAATTTAGTTTACCCTTCATGAGTACCATGGATCCTCTACACGCTTTAAGTATTCTATTCTCAGAGTGAAATTTATACCTTTGATCATCCAAAGTCGAAAGAGAAATCAAATTTCTCTTTATCCAGGGAACATGCCAACACTCAATGTTTCTGATAATTCCGTCAAACATTCTCAATTTGATTCTACCAACCCCCTCTACTGGTAATTGATTATCATCTCCCATGTAGACAGTCCTACTCATTTGCTTGTAAGTTGCAAACCAATTCTTGTGTGGGCACATGTGAAAAGTAGCACCAGAATCAAGAACCCAAGAATTTTGCCCATGGCTAGAACTCACAGCACAGACTTCCCTTACATAGTTACTATCATCAGAATTATTGCCAGTGTCAAAAATATTTTCCGAATTACTTATTTTCTACTTCCTTCTTTTCTCCTTCAGCTTAGGACAATATCGCTTGTAGTGACCTTGCTCCCCACACTCATAACAATGTTGCTTCCTTTCTCTAGACTTTGATCTAGTGGTCGACTTTTTTCTGTTAAAGTTATTTTTTGTGTTCTTCCTCTAATAACAAGACCCTCGCCCTCAATTCTGCTGTCTGGAAAACTCTTTTTCAACTCTTTAGATTTTAGTGCATTACTAACATCTTCCAGTGAAATGTTGTCTTTCCCATATAGCAGCGTATCGGCAAAAGTATCATAAGACGGTGGTAAAGAACATAACACAATCAAGGCCTGATCCTCACTCTCAATTTTGATATCCACATTCTTCAAGTCCATTATAATTGAATTAAATTCATCAATGTGAGTTCTAACCGGTGTACCTTCATTCAAACAGAGATTGTATAACCTCTTTTCTAGGTAGAGGCGGTTTGTTAGCGATTTTTTAGAATACAGACCTTCCAGCTTCTTCCATGTCGTTGCTGCAGAAGTTTCTTCAATAATTTCCTGAAGAACACTATCTGTAACGCTCATGAAGATCGCACTCAAAGCCCTCTCCTTTTGGTCTGCCTTCTCTATCTCTTTCATCTCTTTAGAAAACTCCTCATCAATTGCCTTCCATAACCCTTGTAACGCCATGAACGATTTCATCCTAATTTTCCATAGACTGAAACTAGAACCCCCGTCAAATTTCTCTACTTCGTACTTTGTTGAAGATGATGAAGACATCTTAACCCTAGATTATATGTAGAAACCCGAACCTTGCTCTGATACCAATTGTTGCGGAATATCGTGGGTTAACTAGCACACAATCACACACAAAGCAAATAGAGAAGAAAAGACAATATTTTCTTTTCTGAGGTTCCAATTTTTATTATTCGGAGTTTGCATGTTCCTTTTGTAGATTATCTTTATGAAGAAAAAATACCAAAAAACTATTCTTCCCTTTGTTTATTGATGGTATTAGTTTATTTGGTTTATTTTACTGAAAAAATATTTACTTTATTATAATTTACTATAATGTTAGAAGTTTTTCTTTTCAATTGAGCATTATTGTTTGATATTACTTTCAAACTTATATTTTATTGCTTCAACGTCGTACGTAGAAACTTGTATTTGTTAATTATGGTTAGGATTATTGTGTTTATTGTCTTTTAAATTTACTTTAAAGGTGTTTCAGGTATTTTTCTTGCTTCCTGTATTATAAATAGAAATTTATATAGTTTTACTCCTATTTATTCAACATGCTTGGGATTATTCTTTCCATAATCTACAATGAAGAATGTTATACTTGGGAGTTATATTGAGTGCATTTAATTTTCTCCATGAGTTCTTTTAGTTTTTTGTGAGATTTTCAAAGTTGTTTTGTTTATGGGTCAAAATCGTGAGAAACTTTTAAAGTGATTGTCTATGTATAATTACCAGAGGTATTTACTTTGGAATTCTTTGTAAAACCTCCTAATCACTGTAACCATATGTATTTTCTACAATTTCTTATGCATCTGGTGGTTTGTTTTGCTTTTTTGGTCCCCAATATGAGCTAAATACTGTTGATATGCTTAAGGTATTAAATTTGCGAAAAATTGAATATGATTTTAATTTTGAGTTAGCATATCATTACAGATGAGTGATTGTGATAATTGAATTTTCCAAGATATAGAGTTCTATCATTGTAGGGAAAAAAATGATAGGATGGTTAGGTTACACATTATTTTTATAGATAAGAAGGAAACACAAGTATTTTTATGTTTCTTCTGTAACGACCCAATCGGTCGTTTTGAGCTCTAGCGTGTTCTTCGGCAGTTTGAGGCCATGAGTAGCTTCACTTTAAGTATTATGACTTGTACGCATGGTCGGAATTGAATTTCGGGAGTTTTGGAGTTGATTTGGAAAAAGAATTCTCGTTTCGGAAGCTTTAAGTTGGATGAATTGGCTAAGGTTGGATTTTTGAGTAAATGACCTCTGAATCGAAATTTGAAGGTTCCAGCAGGTTCGTATGATGATTTTGGACTTGAGCGCATGTTCTGATCGGGTCTTGAATGACCCGGGAGCGCTTCGACGTCTATTGTGGAAGTTGGTATTTTGGAAGGAATTCATATATTTGGGTGGAAGTGCATTTCAATGTTATCGATGTCTGTTCTGGATTCCGAGTCAGGGAATAGCTCAGTATGGTGATTCTGGTATTAGGAGCGCATCCGGGCATGGATTTGGAATTTCGTAGGTCATTTCGGGGTCATTTGCCGAAAGTTAGAAATTTGAAGGTTTTTGAGAAGTTGGACCGGAAGTGGACTTTTTGATATCGGGGTCGGAATCCGATTTCGGAAGTGGGAGTAGGTCCGTAATGTCAAATACGACTTGTGTGCAAAATTCGAGGTCAATCGAACGTGATTTGATGAGTTTCGGCATTGAATGAAGAAGATTGAAAATTTAAAGTTCATTAGGCTTGGAATGGGGTGTGATTCGTGAATTTGACGTGGTTTGATATGATTTGAGGCCTCGCGCAGGTCCGTGTTATGTTTTGGAAATGGTTGGTGTAAGTGGACAAGGTCCCGGGGGCCTCGCGTGGATTCCGGGTGGCTAACGGATCGAATTTAGAATTTGAAGAAGGATTTAGGCAACTGATATCTAGTGTAACCGTACCTGCGAGGTTTTGACCGTAGGTATGGAGCCGCAAGTGCGACCTGGGAGTCACAGATACGGGGTTGGGCAGTCAAGGGAAGGACCGCATGTGCAGAGTGTTGGCCTCATCTGTGCAAGCGCAGAAGCGAACGAGATGACTGCATATGCGAAAGGAATGAGCGAAGGGATCTTCGCTGGGCAGAAGGGTTTTATAAAAACGGGGCTGGCTCATTTTTCTCTCATTTTTCATTTGGCTTGGAAGATTTTGAAGAGCTTCAAGGAGAGATTTTCATCAAGCAATTTTAGGTAAGTGGTTCCTTCCCATTTGTGAGTTAAATACATGAATTATACATGGATTGACATATGAAGATTTGTATAAATTATGGATTTTTGGTAGAAGACCTAGAATTTGGTACTTTGGATTTTGATCACGAATTTGGGCATGGAATTGGAAATAAATTTTATATTTGAGTTCGTGGGTGGGTGAAGTTTATTTTTGAAAATATTCGGAATCCGCACGTGGGCCCGAGGATGATTTTATCGGCTTTCCGAGCGAAGTCGGAAAATATCATAAATTGAATTGTTACGAGTATCAGAGTATATTACTCTTGTGGCAGTGTGTTAGTTATCCTAACTAACACTTAACCTGATAACACTTGTGACAAAGTCTTAAGAAACATCAATAAACTTACAAAAATATTAGCAACTGATAACATATTAGATATTGTTTCCTCTTTACTATGAGAAACAGTACACTTAAAAAAAAAACCTACATTTGGTTTAATTCATAAATTTTATTTATTTATATCAAAATACTTATATGTGGTGTATAGTTAACTATAATCCAAAAAAAATGCAGATATTTATCATGAACTTCAGGGACAGTCAGCACTAAATGCCGTTTGCGGTTAGGATCGGCACTTGGAGCTGGAAACTGATCTACCAACTTCAAGCTTGATGGAGACCCGGTCGTCCCCAATGATGACACTCTCTTTGGCACCGACATGTCACCAAAACCAGGGATCTCTTTAGAAGTGGTTGTCTCGATCCCCATCAAAAATATTTTGGAGATCCATTTGTTGCCTATCCAACATATTTGCTTCTTGGATCATGGCGTCGGAGATCTGAGGCGAATCTGAGATGTTAACCACACTGGGTTCGATCCCAGGAACCCTCTCCGATGTTTGGGGAGTCTTGCTTTGAGTTTTCACTTCTCCCATCTTCGATGGGGACGGGATGGCTCGGGAACCACTACTAAAAATCCGGCAAAAAGCGATCAAAATTGGTATATCAAAAAAAGCGACCAAAGTTGGTCGCTAAATTGGATAAAATTATTTAAAAAATAATTATAAATAAATTAGTGACCAAGGTTGGTCGCTTTTTGGTCGATAATGTGGTCAAAATATTGACCGCACTGGTCAGACTTGCTTGGTCAAAGAAATATTAAAATTAGCAACCAACTTTGGTCGCTAAAGTGGGACCCAGTTGTAAAATTTTTAATAGTCATATTATTATTTTAAAAAATTATAAAATTTAAATAAATAAAATTTAAAATTAACGACCAAAGTTGGTCGCTTATGAAAGGGGAAGCAAATAGAAACCAACTTTGGTCGCTAATCTGAGACCCAGATATAAAATTTTAATAGTTATATTATTATTTAAAAAAATTTTAAAATATAAATAAATATAATTTAAAATTAGCGACCAAAGTTGGTCGCTTAAGAAAGGGGAAGCAGATAGAGACCAATTTTGGTCGCTAATCTGGGACCCAGTTCTAACGTTTAATAATTATGTTATTATTTTATAAAATATAAAATAAATCTAATTTATAGTTAGCGACCAACTTTGGTCACTAATTTTAATTTCTGGATAATTAGCGACCAAAGTTGGTCTCTTTTCAGGTCAACATTGGTCAAAATTAAAAATCACTTTTATATTTACTATCTAAATAATATAAATGTTATACGTTAACACTTTTTCAACTACAAGAGATGAATACACTAAAATATATTCTAACATGCTATATATGTAGTTAAAATTGTACAACGAAGCGTGTTNTATATATATATATATATATATATATATATATATATATATATATATATATATATATATATATATATATATATATATATATATAGACACACACACATACACTTCACTGTTATACTATAACGTATATATAAATTATTATAGTATATGTTAGTGTGTGTATGTGTATAACATTCATTCATCATTAGTTTATAAGTTGATGAATCAATTTACAAGTGTATAAATCC
>ML323376.1:0-24334 GCA_005239505.1 Nicotiana paniculata | reverse complement strand
ACTTTAATTGGAAAAACTCCCATACCCCCTTTGGGGCGTATAAAAAAGGAGGTGTGACACTTACAAGTCATAATACCTGAAATGGAGTTGTTCACGACTTCAAACTGATGAACGACGCACTAGAGCTCAAAACGTCCGGCCAGGTCATTACAGATTATTTGATCGATGTTAGGTAAAGGAAAAGAGTCTTTCGGAAATTCTTTATTCAGGTCCTTGTAATCTACACACATTCTAAGTTTGCTCCCCGTTTGGGGACTACGACTATGTTGGCTAACCACTCGGGATATTTGACTTCCCGAATGGATCCTATTTTAAGAAGTTTAGTTACATCTTCCTTTATGAAGGCATGCTTCACCTCGGACTGAGGCCTTCTCTTTTTCTTTATCGGTATGAACTTGGGATCTAGGATCAACCGATGAGTTGTGATCTCGGGTGGGATTCATGTCATGTCTAAATGGGACCACGCAAAGCAATCCATGTTATCAATAAGAAATTGAATGAGCCTTTTCCTGAGTTCAGGGGTTAACCTCGATCCCAGGTATACATTACGCTTGGGTAGATACTCGATGAGTATCACATGTTCCAACTCTTCGACCGTTGATTTGGTTGCATCCGATTCTTCAGGAACGACGAAAGTTTGAGGAGTGAGAAAATCATCTTCATCTTCTTCGATTACATGTTTATCTGATTCGGTCGAGGCTGGGGACGGTTATTGCTATTTGTCTGCTTGCTTATCTTTGGCGCTCGACTTTTTTAAGGTTGAAGGTGCTGGTATCGGCGTCGTCTCGTCGACTGCAAACATCTCCTTTGCAGCGTATTGTTCCCCATAAACTGTTTTCACACCATCCAATGTTGGGAACTTCATCATTTGGTGAAGGGTCGATGGTACCGCCCTCATGTTGTGGATCCTGGGCCTTCCGAGCAGCGCATTATACCTCATGTCACCTTCGATGCCGTGAATTTTTGTGTCTTGGATGGTACTGGCAATATTATCTCCCCCTTCGTTGTTTCACTAGCCATGTTGAAGCCGTTTAGGACTCGAGATGCATGTACAATATGGTCTAGCAGGCCGAGCTGCTCTACGACCCTCGATCTGATTATATTTGCAGAACTACCTAGATCCACTAAAACACGTTTAACTTTAATTTTATTTAACAAAATAGAAATTACCAGGGCGTCGTTGTGCGGCTGAGAGATGCCTTTTGCTTCTTCGTCGTTGAACGATAGAGTGTCATTGGGCACATAGTCGTGAGTTCATTTCTCTCTCGTGATCGATACTTTGGTGCGTTTGAGCATAGGTCCTTGTGGGATATCGAACCCCCCGACGATCATGTGAATAACATGCTGAGGTTCTTCTTTCTCATTCTTTCTGTTGGCATCTCTCTCCCTGAAGTGATTTTTGGCGCCATCACTGAGGAATTCTCGAAGGTGGCCCTCGTTGAATAATCGAGCTACCTTCTCTCTAAATTGTCTGCAATATTTGATCCTATGGCCATGGGTGCCATGATACTTACACATTAAGTTTGGGTTCCTTTGAGAGGGATCGGTCTGTATAGGCCTGGTCCATTTGAGGTCTTTGATCCTTCCGATAGCCGATACAATCCTCGATGCATCGATACTTAAATTGTATTCCGATAATCGGGGTGCTTCTGTGGGATCTACATATTTGTCAAAACCGATTTTACTCATGATTCCTCGAGAGTTCTTCCCTTGGTTACCCCTTCGATTGTTCCTGGTTGAATTACGTCCCGGATGGTTATTCCTTCTATTTGAAACATATGGCTGATACCGGCCTTTATTCGGCCTTGATTCTCTGTCAACATCTCTTTGGTTTTACCTGTCGACCGATTAGGATGAACTGAACTTGAGGGGGCTCCCAGTTGATCGTCCTCGACTCTAATTTTCAATTGATATCAGTTGTGAACATCTGCCCATGTCACAGCCGGGTACTCTATCAAATTCTATTTCAGTTAGCGTGCTGAGATCGAACTCCGCTCGTTTAATCCCTGGGTGAAAGCCTCAACATCCCAATCATCGGTAACCGGAGACAACTCTATACGTTCCATTTGGAATCGAGATACGAAATCTCTTAGCATCTCGTTATCCCTCTCCTTCACCTTGAAGAGGTCTGATTTTCTCGTTGCAACCTTTATAGCTCAAACGTGTGTCTTTACAAATGAATCTGCTAACATGGCGAACGAATCGATAGAGTTCGGTGGCACGTTGTGATACCAAATCATAGCTCCCTTTGATAGGGTCTCCCCGAATTTCTTTAGCAATACTGACTCGATTCCATCGTCTTCCAAATCATTTCCTTTGATATCACAAGTATAAGAGGTAACATGCTCATTGGGGTCCGAGGTCTCGTTGAATTTTGGTATATCGGGCATCCGGAACTTCTTTGGGATGGGCTTTGGAGCCGCACTCGGAGGGAACGGTTTTTTCCCAAACTTCTTAGAGTTCATTCCCTTTAAAATCGGTGGTGCCCCCGGTATCTGGTCAACTCAAGAATTATATGTTTTCACCTTCTTGTCATTGGCCTCGATTTTCTTTTCTCCTGATTCTATTCTCTTAGTAAACTTCTCGAGCATCCTCATTATAGCATGGTCGGTTATCAAAACATTATCACCCGATCTTTCAAGCGCTGGCTCGGTACGACGAGTAACCCTTTGTTCGACTCTATTCGGGGACCTGTGCTGATTTTGCAACTGAGCAATGGCGCTTTGTTGGGCTTGCAGCATTTCAAATATAACTTGGAGTCTGACAACTTCGTCTCCCCTGCCCTGCGTTCCTCAATCGTAAGTTCGACCCTCTCTGCGTACACTTCCCTCGGGGTCTGTGCCCAAATTTGCATTCAAGGCAACATGAGAACAAATGTCAACCAGATTGAGGGGCAGTGCTCCCCCGAGGTCATCCTGTGGCACCTCAATTCCTGCGGCAATAACATTCTCGTTTTCTCCGTGGAGTCCGAGATTGTTGTTGCCATGTGTAGCTGTGTCGAAATACGAGTAATAATTAAACTTGTAATGTGGTTATAAGGATACGTGATCTAATTCAATGTCAATTGATAAATAGCTAGATAAGTAAAGGAATTAAACAATTAAAATAGATCAAACCAGTGTAGTAGCAAGTTATCGACCCCGCTCTAGATTAGGCTCGAGGTCAAATTCTAAGAACAATAAGAGCATCAATAGTAATATGGACAATAAGAACTATAAAGAGTTAAGAGTGAATAAAAGAGCAGAGTGCTTTGTATTTCTCAGTAATAGCGTAAGTGGTAAGTGCGTATGATGATAAAAATGATAATGTGTGCCTACAAATGAACAGTATTCCTCTTTGTATAGTAGAGGAATCCTAAATAAGGTATGACTTTAATTTCGAAAGTAAAAATACATGATTGATACCATTAACCATTGATGGTTCTATCGGTTCCGAGATTCTCGCCGAGATTGGTGGTCGATCGCTGATATCTCGTGATTTTGTTACTGTGGTGTCGATTTAGCCTGATCTCGATCCCTTATTCTTTATATTCTCTAAGCCCGAACTTGCTTCGATGCCGTCTCATTCTCGAGACATACCCTCAAACCCGTAGAGTCGGGTATCCTCGATTTTTTCCGTATACAGATCTATAACAACAACAGAAACAAGATAAATAATATCAGCACCGTAAGCGACAACAAATAAGTGAAAGGAGAATAATTATGGTAATAACAAAAATAAGAAAATAAAAAATAAAAAAAAAACAAAAAATGCGATGGAAGAAAAACCGCTAGTAGTCTTATACACAACACTATTAGACTAGCCAGAACAACGAGGAAAAAACGCTCAACTACCCCTTAACCTACAACCCTAATGCTCGACCTTCACACCTCCCTATCCAGGACCATGTCCTCTGAAATCTGAAGTTGCGTCATATCCTTCTTGATCACCTCGCCTCAATACTTCTTAGGCCACCCTCTACCTCTCCTCGTACCTGTCAAAGTCAACCATTCAAACCTCCTAACCGGGCATTAGGCTCCTCCTCCGCACATGTTCAAACCATCTAAACCTCACTTCCCGCATCTTATCGTCCATGGGAGCCACACTCACCTTCTCCTGAATATATTCATTCCTAATCTTATCTAGCCTAGTGTGCCTGCACATCCATCTCAACATCCTCATTTCGGCTACTTTCATCTTTTGGATATGAGAGTTCTTGACTGGCCAACACTCAGTCCCATATAGCATTGTCGGTCTAACCACCGCTCTATAGAATTTACCTTTAAGTTTCAGCGGCATCTTCTTGTCACATAGGACTCCAGACGCTAACGTCCATTTCATCCACCCCACACCGATACGGTGCGTGAAAACCCCGTCGATCTCCCCATCTCCCTGGATAATAGACCCTAGGTACTTGAAACTCTCTCTCTTAGAGATGACTTGCAATCAAGCCTCACCTCCCCGTCTACTTCCCCCGACACATCGCTGAACTTGCACTCCAAATATTCCGTCTTGGTCCTACTCAACTTGAAACCATTAGAATCCAGGACTTGCTTCCATACCTCCAGTCTCTCATTAACGCCGCCTCTCGTCTCATCATCAGCGAACAACATGAACCATGGCACATCCCCTTGAATATGGTGTGTCAATGCGTCCATCACCAGGGAAAATAAGAATGGGCTGAGCGCAGATCCTTGGTGTAACCCCATAATCATCGGAAAAGGCTTCACGTCACCTCTCACTGTCCTAATCCGAGTCTTAGCTCCATCATATAAATCCTTTATCGCCCTAATATAAGATACCGGCACACCGTTCACCTCCAAGGATCTCCAAAGAACGTACCTAGGGACCTTGTCATACGCCTTCTCTAAATCAATAAACACCAATGTGCAAATCCCTCTTCCTATCTTTGTAGTGTTCCACCAACCTCTTGATAAGGTGGATAGCTTCTGTAGTAGAATGACTCGGCATGAACCCGAACTGGTTTTCTGATATAGACACCGCCCTCCTTACCCTCCCTTCCACCACCCTCCTCTCCCAAACTTTCATGGTATGACTTAGTAACTTAATACCCCTATAGTTGTTACTCCCTTCGTTCCAATTTATGTGAACCTGTTTGACTGGGTACAAAGTTTAAGAAAAAATGAAGACTTTTGGAATTTGTGGTCCTAAACAAGTCAAAAAGGGGCCCAGAGTATTTGTGTGGTTATAAAAGTTTCTCATTAAGGGTAGAATTGTAAGTTTAAGAAAAATTATTTCCAAGTTTAGAAAGGGGTCATTCTTTTCAAAAAGAAAATTGGTTCACATAAACTAGAGCGGAGGGAGTACAATTCTGGATATCCCCTTTGTTTTTGTACAGCGGAATCATCGTACTCCACCTCCACTCATATGGCATCCTCTCCATCCTGAAAATAAGATTAAACAGCTCAGTCACCCACTCCAAGCCTACTTTACCCACATACCTCTAAAATTCTACTGGAATCTCGTCTGGTCCGATAGCTTTGCCCCGGCTCATCTTACGCATTGCTCCCACAACCTCCTCCACCTTAATACGCCTACAGTAACTAAAGTCTTGGTGACTCTCGGAGTGCCCCAATTCCCCTAACACGATGTCCCCCCTCCCCCCATTCATAAGTTTATGAAAGTACGACTGTCATCTCTGCTTAATCTAGGCCTCTTCCATCAATACACGACCTTCGTCGTCTTTGATGCACCTCGCTTGATCCAGATCACGAGCCTTCCTCTCTCTTAGTTTGACCAACCGAAATAAGTTCTTGTCCCCATTTTTACCCCTAGCCCCTCATACAGCCGCCCAAACCCTGAAGAATAAAATAAAACAACAAAAGCCAAAAAATAATTTTTTTCTTAAAAAAATTCAAGTGATATTTACATCTTACATCTTGTTTTCCTTTCGTTTACCTATCTCAGTAGGAATTTGGAACAGTCTCCGATTTTAAAGTTTTCTTCAAACCCTTACCTAATTCGAAAGGAGAAAAAGGAAGGAAAAAAGCTTCTAAACCCAATCCTTTGAAAGACAAAATTGGAGCCGCGGCGCTTTCGTAGTGACTAATAGAACTTTTCAGCTGAGAAAAACAAATGTAAGGAAGAACCTCATTTCTGTTCAAACGTCTTTCACTTCATCATGTAATTTTGTGATTGCTAGAAATTAAAGTGAGACAATCAAGAATCCTAATTAAGAGGGTAACGTGCATCGCGGTTGTGAATTGTGTACGGTGTAATCTCAATAAGGAGGTGTATGATTTAAAATTTATGTTTTTTATAATTACATCTTTCAATAAGGAGGTGTATGATTTAAAATTTATGTTTTTTATAATTACATCTTTTAGGTGCAGCTCTTTTCTGAATTCTGTATGCATGCGAAATATCTTATGCACAAGCCTTCCTTCTTTGCTTGTAATTACAATGTTATGTCATAGATAGCTAGCCTATAAATCGTAGTGAACCAAAAGAAGGAAAAACCAAAGAAAGACGTTCACTCATTGATCAAAATTCAAAGCTAATAATTAAGGCCACCGCAAGTATAAGTATAGAGAAATCATCAGCTTTTCCCATGTGACCACTCTACCTTGTCACAACTTGCCACACTACACTGCTGACTAGTTGAAAACAGAGAATTTGAAAGTATTATAAAAGAAAAAGAGTATTTGAATGTTATATTTAGACACGAATTTCATCATTAGAAAGAAGAAGTTAAAGACAAGAACTGTTATTATTTCACTTGAAGTATTTTTAAACAAGTTTTTGAAAATTTATTAGTATTAGAAATACTGAACTTCTTTCTTGATTTTGTTTAGGAGTTTTACAAGTGAATCTTCATAAGAAGGGTTGTCTGTTTTGGATTTTTTTTGTCTTTCAACTGCATATTTTTAGTTTCAACATTAAGGACAAAATTTAATTTTTATACACATATATCAACTTTTAGAGCTTATAACTAATGGAATTGATAGTTATATCTGATTATACAATAATCGCTTGCACCTTCTGTCTCAAGAACATGAGATGTCATTCAAGTAATAGATATTAATCCACATAACTTTTACAAGATTCTAAACAATTACACTGATAATTGTGATAAAGTATTTTGGCACGATATCCAGACTCCACCTGTTGGGATCAAATTGGATTTGTTATTGTTGTTGTTGTTGTTGTAGTATTTTGGCAAGATACATAATTTCATAAAGGGATTTTTACCTTCATATACTAAATATGAAACTTTATTACCCTCCCTAATCAAGTTTTAATTTAATAATATAGGCATACACAATTTACCAATTATATACAAATTAATATTAGTGAGTATCCCTCTATATTAGAAATCGAATAGTGAATGTGTTATTTCTCATCCCTGTTCTCTCTCTGTCTCTCTCTCTCTCTCGCTTTCTCTCCTCCTCTGTTCTTTCCTCAATTTTTCTTCCTTCATTTTTATGCTTTTTATCCTCTCTCTTTTTTCAGAGAATTCATCAATGAATTTCAATTGTTTTAATACAGTATTTTAACTTAGCTATTTTCTTCCATGTTGCACAATTGGTGTTCGAATTGAAATTATCAATCAATAAATTTTAAAGGTGTTTGAGTTTTTACCATTGACAACCATTAAAAAGTTTCAAAGCTTTGAATTCGAATTTGGATTTTCAAAAACTATTATTTGTTTGGATTGGGTGTTATTACAAACAATTAGGAACATTCTTTAGAGTTTATATCTCAAATTTGAGGGTGTTTGGTGAAGATTAGACTTAATTTTGGCTGAATTTCATATTGCAACTCGAAAAAGAAGAAGAAGAAAATAAGATGTTATATGTATTCCAGATTAGACTTATTCCGGATACTCGCCAAATCTGGAGAAAAAAAAAAGAGGTTATTTGTATTCCTCTGAAACCCCCGCCTACGTCACCATTTAATATTTCTTGACCCACTATTGGCCATACCACCTGGGCAATAGGCCCAATATGAGTTGGATCACTTAGCCACGGTTCATAATTTATAAACGAGCACCGTGAAAATACATGCCACTCAGCCAAAGAAAGATGATGGAGAGTTGACCGAAATGTGCACTAAATCCGTTCCGAGAGATCTCCTCGAAATCACTGGTATGGCTATCGAAATTGTGAACATCAGCAAATAGGTTCCAAATCCAAGTGGTAGTATCAAGCCTTAGTTATTGTTCTTGAGAAATCACCCGGTCCGGAAGACATGACATACAATAGTTACGAAATTGTATTAAAGTTGTAAGTAAATTGTATTTAAATTGTATTCTGTTGTAGTTATATATATTTTTTATTTGAATATTGTATGAAAGTCGAAAAATAGTTGTATAATGTATGAATCGTTGCATGAAATTTGTATTTAATTTATCAACACTATCTTTTTACATAAAGTTGTTGATATGTATCAAAATTGTATTAAAAGAGAAAGTTTTGATTGAAAATTCAGAGAGGAAAAAGAATACACCACATACAAAATATATACAAGTCAGATACAGAATACATACAAAAGACATACTATATAAAATTTGTATGAAAATTGTATTTAAGTTGTAGATAAGTTGAAAATAAGTGTATACTATATAATTAATTGTATCAAAATTTATTTTTAGCATATATGTTGTTGTAGATATATCAATTTGTACTAAATTTATTTTTAAATTTATACGTTGTTGTACTATATATTGTTCGAGATGTCGAATTTGAATTCAAAGCTTTCAATTTTTTGATGGTTGTCAATGATGAAAAATAAAATACCCTCAAATTTAAGTGACCGACAAGCAATTCGAACAATAATAGTGCAACAGGAAAGAAATCTTTCTATAGTCATGTCTAGCACTAAACTGAACAGACCAATTGGAATCCGAACTATTTTGTGCTTAGAAGAGTTATATACACAAGAACAAGGTCTCTATATTTCAATTCGAGAACCTTCATCCGTTCCCCTAAAATCACAAACTATTCATTTTGTTCCTCAAGCCATGTATATATTGTGCGGTTGCTGAAATTGTAGGTATAGTTCTATAAAATTAGAAGAATCCTGAAGCAACTTGCAAAAATAAAGAACTTTTCCTTCTTTCACCAGCTAAAATTTGCAGAAAACTCTTGCTGAAACAAATAGTTTGTGCTAATAGGAAATCGAAAAAAAAGTTGGACTCACATTACCAAAGCTACTGTAAAATAATAACTCAAACTATGATACTCAAGAAACTTGAACCTCGATGACCTTTAGTAGATTTTCTATGTAATAAAATAAGTCTATGATTAGCAGAATACACTAAAACTTACAAAATAACAAATTTTCACGTTCTTTAACCAATTAAAACTCCCAGAAAATTCTTGCAAAAACTAAAAGCTTCACATATGCAATTTCATTCACAAATTTTATTGAGAAAGAGACGGCGCGAGAGAGTGATTAAGAAAGAAGGAAAAATTGATAAGAGAGGCGGCGATGAATAGGGAGAGAGGAGATGAGAGAGAAAAGAAATAGTGTAACTAAATCCCCTAATTTAAGGTACTAAGAAAAATGGATTGTATTTAATTTGTAAGTAATCTTTATTTAGGGTGGGTAATATATAAAATTAGAATAATTTCGATATATATGTTTCAAATATTGGATAGGAAAGAAAACATCCATAGAAAAGCATTGCCTAATAACGAAGTTTCTTTATTGAAAGGTCCAATGGGTCTATGGAGCTTCATAAATGGCACCAGGTGACAACACATGATAGGAATTGGCAATTTTTTTAGTCTTATATTAGGTTCGGCAAAGATAACTCCAAATAATTGGTATTATATAGCCAAATTCTAGAAAAACGACTCTCTTATATATTCTTTCTCAAACAATTGGCCTCAAACCGTCCGCTTCCCCTTCCCCTCTTCGTCACTCACTTCTCTTCTTGTTCAGTGCTTCACTCCCCCTTTCTCTCCTTATATTTCTTCTTCTATCTCTTCTCTTTTGCTCTCATAGTTTAGCAAAAATTCTTGTAAATTATGCAAAAAAATCAGTGGGATGAAAAGGTAAGGTTNATGATTGAAATTGGTTGAAAATACCTAAACGAGGCTATATACAAAATTTGAGCAAGATTAGAAGTGATTTAGACTAGTTTCAGGTATAAAAACAGACCTAAAAATCCAACTGCGATATTTGTATATCACGTTGTATATCATGTACATCAGTATATATCACACACATGGTTTTTAGGACGTCTATGTATATCACTTTGTATATCGTGTATACGACACAATTTTTTCCTATGGACGACCGTGTGTATCACATTGTATATCGTATATATAACACAAATTTTCATGGATATACATAGATACACATGATATACATGAGATATCACTGATGTACATAGAGATATACACATGATACAATAGGGGATACACATGTGGAGTCGTCTTGAACTTGAGTTTTCAATTTGAAATGTGTTATACAAAGAAGGAAAATAAAATTTTAATATACTTTTTTGATTTACACAGTATTATTATCTTATGCACTTGATATACAAATATTAACTATTTTGTTATACACTTTGATATTATTTGTTATATATATTTATGGATACAAAGATAAAAAATTAGAAAAATAATTAAAAAATATTTGGAGTATTTTTGGTTACTACTAAAGGAAATGGAACCTAATTTCTGGGATGATGTTTGCTATGAGAGAAGAGAGAGAGTTTTAAATATTTTTTTGGATTTTTAAGGACATAATTTTGATGAGGCTTCTTTTTAGGACGGTGGTTGAACCATTAGAAGAGAGAGAATAATTTTAAGCTATCATATGCCAAATCCTAAAATGTTGACTTTTTTATTTCAGCTGTTGAACCTAGTTGTCATGCCATGTCAAATCCCCTTTGATTTAAACGAATACATTTTGGTCCCCAGGAAGAAGAGACTAACTATTTTCGGCAAAGGTAGACAATTAAAGCATAAACTTTTGAAAAAACTAACATAATAGTAACATATACATATTAAAAAAAACATCTCAAAACTAGTATAGAAACTCATATATTTCCTTTCAAAATTTTGTTTTCTAAAGTTTATATTCGAGACAATTTTCCAAACAAAAAAAGAAAAATAGGCGGTGTTCACCCTTAAACCGGATAGCAATTAAATTTGTACGCAATTTAAAGGATATGTGATTTGATTCAATATAAATAATCAAGAATATGAGATAAACGAGTTAAAGATAAAATAAACGATCAAACCAGTAGTAATGTTATGGCCGAGCCTGAACGTAGGTTGAATAATAACCTCGTCCTTGATCGGACCCTTGGCTCGAGCCTAGTTGCGAATGAAAAACAAAACAATTAAATAAGAACTTTAGAAATAGCTAGAAAGCGGAAGAATAAACTTGAATTGCTTTTATTTGCGTGTTACAAAAGAAAAACTTCCCCTTTCTATAGTAGGAGAGTTTCATCCCTAGTAGAAGTCTAAAAAGGTAAAAATCTTCATTTCTCGTTAATTACTGATCCGTAACCAACATCGAGCGAGATCTGTGCCGTTCACCTTCCACGGAATATCACGGTCCTCTATCCGTCGTGTGTACCCATTTACCGTGTTTCCCGAGGTCTAGAACTCATTCTGGGTCCGGGGCGCGTCGCTTTATCATGCCCGATGATGAGCATGCCGTTCACCTTCCACGGATCTCGATACCAAGGGCTCCCAGCCTCAATTTCAATCTGGTGCATCCATGATCTTCTTCCGTTTTCATCATCGGGAAATCCTGGTATGCATTACCCCCGATTTTACTTGTATACAGATTGTCCCCTTATTTTTCGGAGAGTAGGTTTACCGAAATGATAGATGAACCCCGGTTTATTCATTCCTACGTTAGAACTGAGATGACGGGTAAATTGAAACGTCTCATTAGTCGCGTCATTTTGACTTCGGACATTGCTATTTGAACCTTCATACATTGCTTTTTGAATCTTCATATCTTCATCTTCATTCCTCATACATTTTCTTTGAACCTTCAACCTAGACATTTATACCTTCATACCATCTTCAAATCTTCATATTTTTTATTCAAACCTTCATATTCCTCTTCAAACCTTCATATTTCCTAAATTAAAATGGCAAAAACCTCCAAGTGAGTGCCTCAGTAGGATGCTCCTTCATCTTCCCACCAGGCCAGAGATGCCGAGGTGGCCGTTCCCAAAGTGGCTCAAGAGCCCCCATGAAGAGCTTCGTACCTAGGGTTTGCTCTATCGGGAACGACTTCAACGTCGAGAAGACCTCTAGTCAACAAGGCCAAGGCGAGAGAGCATGGAGATATATATGCTCCGTCACTTAAAAAACCCTACTCATAGTTCGAGCAGACTGTAAATGAGAGAGTAAGGATGTGGTCTTCCCCGGGATTAATGACGACATTACTACTCACGTGAATGGGTATTTAAGTGTTTACACTTACCCCTTCACGCTCGCCTCGGTGGACCCCATAGTTCTTGCTTTCTGCAAAAGGTACAAGGTGTGACTTGGGAAAATCCACCCATCCTTTTGGAGGATCGTAATCCTCTTACGTCATTTCGTGAACAATACTGAAACCCCTCGGTTCATCCTCGACCATCTATTCCGCCTATACAGTCCCTAAATTTTTTGAGGGGGTCTAATCAATCTCGTTTGCCGAGCAAGCAAGGATTCTTTCTCAAGCATCGACAAGGACCGCGACTGAGGCTGGCAGGGGAGGTTCGTTCGGATGAAAATTGAAGACCTGACCCCTCCCGAGTTTCTGCCGTTCCCTGAAAAGTGGAACACATCTCGTAAGTATTGTCTTTCTTGAGTATTCACTTTTTTTTATTCCTTCTCTCATTTCACGTGTTTGTTGTCGTGCAGTTGTTTCCCAAGTTCCTAATGCAATTCCCCAATTCAAAGAGTGGATGAGGGGATCTGCAAGCAGATGTCGTACTCCGAGCGCGCATGGCGCAAGCTCTCGAACGGAAAATAGGAGGCCCGATCCCATGGTGAGGTTCTTTCTTGAGTAATCACTTCCACGTTTTTAGCTTACAAAGTGCTAACTCTTTCTCCTTTTTCACAGGTTTTCCTAAGACCACTGAACTTAGTCCATTGGATTAGAATGAGGATCCGTCCTCACTCGAACCACTCGTCCTTTTGGAGGATCGTGATCCTCTTACGCCATTTTGTGAACAATACCAAAACCCCTCGATTCACCATCGACCATCTACTCCTCCTATACAGTCCCCGAACTTTCCGAGAGGGGCTGATCAAGCTCATTCGCCGAGAAAGTAAGGCTATTTTCTCGAGAATCGATGATGACCGAGACCAAGGCTGGCAGGGGAGGTTCGTTCGTGTGAAAACCGAAGACCTAATCCATCCCGACTTTCTGTCGTTCCCTGAGAAGTGGAATGTATCTCGTAAGTATTGTCTTTCTTGGGTATTCACTTTGTCTTATTCCTTATCTCATTGCCTATTTTTGTTGTCGTTCAACTGTTGCCCAAGTTCCTAATGCAATTCCCAGATTCAAGGAGTGGATCAAGGGGATTTGCAAGTAGATGCCATACTCTGAGCGCGCATAACGCAAGCTCTCGAAGGGAAAATGGGAGGCAAGATCCCATGGTGAGGTTCTTTCCTGAGAAATCACTTCCACCTTTTTAGCTTACACAATGCTAACTCTTTCTCCTTTCTCATATGTTTGCCTAATACCACAGAACTTAAGTCGTTGGGTGCGGACGAGTATTTTTCCTTGCTCGCCGAACCCTCTATTTTGGGGCAGCCGGGGGCTGGCGCGAAGGAGGATAAGAAGAATAAGAAGAAAAGAAAGTCCTCGGGTTCCTCGGACACCGAGGCGAAGAAGAAAAAGGTGACCATCCAGGTCCAGATGCCCAAAAAGAGCACCAAGTAGAGGGTACCAGACCCTGATTCTCTCTATCGACTCAAGGACGAGCCCGAAGACGATGACCTTTTTATTTCTCATGGGTTGACCCTTATGGCAGGCGAAGACCGAGAAAGAGGACCATGAGGTTGATTCCCCTCTAACCCGGGAACCAGAGGGAGAGAAGGAACCTACAACCCTCCCAGGAAGTTGCTCTTGTCCCGAAGGAGGAAACTGGTGTCATTGACATCGTGGAGACACCCTCCTATACCGATTCCATGCTCGAAGAGGCCCAAGCGGGCCAAGAGAAGTCAAGCAGGGTGGCAGGGTCCAGATGATGCCCTTAACACGTTCTTCGACGGCATGGATATGGCCGCACATGAGAACCTTTTCGGGCTTAGTCACCTGGAGGTCCCGAAGAAGGATGCGCCAACAGGAGCGAACGGTTCGAGTTCGATCCCAAAACAAGTGAAGCAATTCCCTGCTTCGGGCGTGGACCCCGAGCACAAGAGAATGGTGGCTCGAACAATCTGGAGGATGCTCGGGTCCCGTCTACT
Organism: Nicotiana paniculata; assembly: GCA_005239505.1. Lineage (NCBI taxonomy): Eukaryota > Viridiplantae > Streptophyta > Magnoliopsida > Solanales > Solanaceae > Nicotiana > Nicotiana paniculata. The sequence continues at coordinate 9,956 of ML323376.1, read as the reverse complement.
CTGGTGAGCGTAGCCATCTACCTTCGATGCTTGGTGACCGAGGAGGAACAAGAAAAGATGAACGAGGTGGGCACGTTGAGCCTATTCAACGAGGAAAAACAGGCCCTGGATCGGGTAAGGCATCAGCCATTTGTACCCCTTTGTGAATGTCACTTTGGTTTTTGATGTCCCCTACTAACTTTGTTGTTTTTCAGGCTTCAGTGCGTCACCATGAAAGTTTACTCCGGTACTGCTTGGAGATTAGCCAGCTCGAGTTCGAGCTCAAAGAGCAGGTATGGAAGAAGGACATGTACAGGTGATCGGTTCCAAGCCTGCACTACTATTGAGTAGCGAGGATGGTCGATGCAGTTTTACCCAACAAGGTCGGGCTCGAATCCACAGGGAGTTAAATGATTTGTAATTAGGTTTATATCTAAGTATAGATGCGTGTTTTGTTCCTAATTACACTTCCACACATTTGGGTTTTGATTCTACTTCTAATTCTATTCTATTGTAAGCAATGATCAAAGCTAAGTACAATATTGTTGTTGGTTTTCAGGTGTTTAAAGGGACTAGGGAGGTGACTTCTACCTAGGTGAGTATATAACGGGCAGCAAGAATCTAGGGCAATCTTGATTTAGTTGGGATCGTAATATAGCTATCACACCCAAGTAATCACTCTATATCTCTCGGTAGTTTGAGTGATTTTTCTCAATTTGTCTTTCTCAAGTCCAAATGGGTATTCATGCAATTCAAGTGATACTAGCTCAAGTCGAGTATTACTATCTCTAGGTTTAACCCTTTAATTGGGGCTATCAATTTCTTGAGTTTACCCCAATTTCTTGTTATCCTAATTTTCCTAGACTTAGTCCCTCTTTCTTAAGAAGAGACTAAGTCATAAAGGCATGAAGCAGTATTTGCAACCACTAATTCTTCAATTCTAGTAAGAACTAGGCTAAATATCACTAACCCATAAACATTCAAGCCCTAAAATTCAACACCCATTATATACCCACACTAGGGTTGGGTCACAACCCTAGATATGGGTCTAGCTACTCATAGAAATAGCAGAAATCAAAGATAAAGAGAAGCTAAAATCCATAATACTATATTAAAAGATAAAAATCTAATGTTATAAGGTAAATCTTGTACAAAATTGCCCTAAAGGGAAAACCTAGCTGTTTCACATGCTCAGCAAAAACATAACATAACCTAAATATGGCAAAAGGTTCTATTTATACTAAGTTGAAATTTTTGGACAAAAATACCCCTATGGAGGTTTCGCGGCCGCGTAATTCCGGCAGCGGACGCACTCTTGCTTTCGCGGTCGCGTAATTCTGATCGCGGTCCTCATTTCTTCACATTTGGGTCTGGGTTGAACCTTGTTTCGCGGACCGCGTAATTTCCATCGCGTTCGCGTGAGAGACTAACGTGGCTGCGTAATTTTGACGCGGACCGCCCTACTCATTTTTGATTGAATTATGGAATCTCTGGACCTTAGCGACCCCGATGTGCGGAATTTCAATCGCGGTCGCTTCTTTCTGATGCGGTCCGTGTTAATATTTGTTCCCAAAAACCATCTCTTTGATTTTTTATTTCACGGACCTCAAAATAGTGTCCGCGTCCACGTTGATACTTTCGCGGCCGCACTTTTCTTCCACAGCTCGCGTTCCACATCTCTTGGACCAGTCTTGGTTTTTGTTCAAGTTTTGACTCCTTTATGAGTGGATTATGGCTCATTTTGAACAATCCCTGTAAGCAAGCATATTAAGTTAGTTTCTGGGAATACCTTCACATATTTTTGGCTCAAAACACAAGTAAAAGAGAGAAAATAATAGGCTAAAATCCCTAATTATCAACTCCCCCAAACTTAAGCTTTTTCTTGTCCTCAAGCAAATAAGGTAATTCCCACCTCCACAAGAAAAAAAAGGATATTTCAGCTGGCCTGACGTGACTCCATCAAGCATCAATTGGGACTAACAACTACCCTCAACACAAATAAATTATCAACAACATCATGTTACGACCTTTCGAGCACCATAGTTCTAATGTGACACTAGAGCATCAAGAGTTGACTCAATTCATCAAGGAAGCTCGCTCTCTCACGTAGGTCATTGTGGATTCCAAACTCCTCCTCCTCTACTTCTCCATGAGAAAAATCTCACTGTTTAGAATGTAACACTCAAAACAAGGATTGTGAGGAAGTGCGCTCATCACTCTCAAAAGAAGGCCACAAGTCCGGCTCTAAGTACCATAAGCTTGCCCCTTATGTAAATCACCACTAATGTAAGCTCACTCAACCTGAATTCATATAGGGCTTTAGCGGGGATGTAATGAAGGCTTTTGGATCAAGGTAGGACATAACGGACTATGATGGTTTCATCTTTCCTTAAGCACTCCATTTTCTCATTTCGGCTCATACTTTCTCGACTCTTTGAGTCATTTTTCTTCTTCCTTAGGGGAGCTAGGGAGACATACCGTCACTCTTTCTAACTCATGACAATCATTCTTTTCTCTTTTCTCATCATTCCTTGCCTTTCATCATTACATTCTTTGAATCCCTTCAACCTTCTCTTTCTTTTTGACATATTTCTTTTTGGCTTTTCATCCTTTTCTTTGCCTTTCCTTTTCATCAATTCTTTTTTTTCTTTGAACCTTTTATCACTTTCAAATTCCTCGTCTCTCCCCCAAACTTATGCTCTTTCCAATTATTCATCATGAATGCTAAGGAAATATTAGGTGCCAAGAGAGGGTCATTGTAAAATGGATAAAGGCTTGCAATGTGGCTATTGAATGAAAAAGGCTTAGGCTCAAAGGGTTTGAATAAGGATATCATATTGGTAGGCTACGGAAGTTTTCAAAGTTCCAATAGGACCAAGGAGAGCCTACAATCACTTCTCAAGTCGAGCTACACTTAGAATTTCGCCTAGAGAAACATTCAGGGCAAGTTCTAGACTTATTGGCATGAGACTTGGACATGCAATCACTGCCTCACCTCTCAAGCCGATGGATTGTTAAAGTGTAAAGATTCGAGGGCCCACAACAACCCTAGCTAAGATTGAAAATCACAAATGGCTCAAGGAAACCACTCGATGATTGTTTTAGTCAACTCAAGAGTCTCAAGGTCAACTAGAGTTATTCTTTGTCAATCAACTTGTCTCTAACCATGAGGTCGAAGGTAAACGTGTTGGTGCCAAGTGAAGCCTACTTGAGACACTTTTATTCATTAATACTACATATCAAAGAAAAAAGAAAACGGACTCAGTTCCTTAAGAAGGTTGTCACGCTATTCATCGTTGGGAAGAGCCACCCGGTTCACACAACATCCACCTTTGGAAAGAACTGTGGCATTAATAAAACCAAAGGCTTATTGTTCACACAAAATGTAAAAATAAGCTAAAAACTTAAAAAGAAGCTACTAAAGGAAATAAGAAGCTAAGCTATTAGGGAAAAATAGCGAAGGAAGTAGTAAAGTCAACTACGGAAAGTAAAATGAATATGTACAATAGTGGATTAAAATGAATATATACAAAATGGAACTGAATATGTACATCAAATGGTAAATTTATATACATACCAAAAGTGAAAATAATGATAAGTAAAGAAAAAGAAAAATAGTATCATAGTTATTACATGCCAATGCCATCAAATCATCATCAACTCAATGGACCCCCCACCCCCCCAATAAAATATAGCATTGTCCTCAGTTCTAATATCAAAATAAGATCAGGGAAAGGTTAAAGAATAAAGAAAACTCCCCATGTGGTCTCTTTCTGCATCGGGTCATGCACATGCGTGGGGTCCTCAGACTGTATAGTATCATCAGCTCCCTCCGGGTCCTCTAAATAGATCTTCACATCCTCTGACTAGGGAACCACAGGGTTGGTGAGCATCTGGATCATCTCCGCAACAATATGTGAAGTGGCAGCCGGCTCCTCAGACTGGCCAGCTGATGCATCTAATGCCTCATGCTCTGCTGCCTGTGCTACTGGGCTTTCTCCTCTATGAGAAAGTCCAGTGGGATGTCTCCAGCAAATCTAAACTTTTCTACCTCCTTCTTCAACAGCTCCACGGACTCCTTTGAGGCCTGGGTCTTCCTCATCTTCTTCACTTGTTTGCCCAGATTTGATAATCTTTCCATGTGCATCCAAAGTCTTCAGGATCTTTGTCTGGTTGTTCAGGAGCTTCTTTTGGTTGGCCAGAAACTCCTTCAATGAATCCTCCAATGAGGGAGGTACCTGAAGCTGTGTTGGGGCTGACTGTGCTGCTACTGACTGGATAAGACAGACAACTTTGTCGTAGCTGCCTGCATCCAGTTGTTGATGCTGGATAATGTCTGAGAAACCCGCAGTGCAGTTTGAGGGTAAGTGGGAGAGGAGGGCATAGATAGTGGCACGATGATGGATGGCCTGGATGAGGAAGGAGGCATGGCACCTGAAGAACCCTCTGATGTGGAAGGCTATGACCAGGTGGCCACTACACTTGGCTCTTTAGAATGGCCAGTAGAGGTAGTGGATTTTCCTTTGGCTTTTTGGTTGTCCGCTCCTTGAAGGCTGTACTAGGAGAAAGGCTTTTCGGGCTTCACCTTCGTGTGATAGTGCCTCCCCTCTACCCCTTGGTCCTCGAGATACATAGTGATGAAGTTGGGGTAGGGGTAGGATCTTTATTCTTTTCCAATTGCCTTGGAGATATGGTAGGACATGAGGTTCCTCACATTGATTGATACCCCGCCATGATGGGTGCTACCAGAATCACCCGAGAGAGTTGGAGGACACTATCATGCTGGCAGGGGTCAAGCTGGCTGCACACAAATGTGGACCACCCTTTGGCTTCAAAGCTGAAGGTGTTCCTGGCTATTGGGACTCTAGCTATGAACCATACCGGTGTTGTCCCTGGGATGGCTATTACTTCAGCTAGCCAAGGACATGTTGCTTCATCTAAGGCCAGCTTCTCTAATTATTGTACTACCTCCACCACCTCAAATCCGACATATTTGTTCAAAGTGTTTCCATCAAACCAGATCTTCAGGTTCCGTACCTTTGTTACAGTGGTGTCCTTTTTTATGTGGGCAAAATTTGCGTAGAACTCCTCGACAAGGTACTCATTGGCATCCACAATCTTGTTGGTGAAGTACTTCCAACCTTTTCTCTCCTCAATTGTCTCTTGACATTTGGATTGTGAGGAAGGAGATCTCTTTCTATGAACTGTCGCTCAAGGGTGAGCGACCTTTGGGGCCACCATTCCCGGAATTTCAAATATGCTTTCTCGCTCACGAATCTGTCAGCCTACACCTCGGGCTTTCTTGACCTAGCCAATCCTCCCACAGTGGTATCACCCCCTCTCCCATCATCCGGGACCTCGTCATCACTATCAACATTCATTGGGGTAGCTGTTGATGCCGGAGTTTCAGCAGGTGGGGAAAATGGTGCCGAAGCCTCACTATCTCCCCCTAATCCATCAGACAACCCAAAAGAGGAGGTAGGTTCATTGACCAATCTGAAAGGTTTTGATTGAGCCTCCAGTTGTTGTTGTGCAGATTCTCCCTCAGAAGTCTCCCGGGATGGGAGGTATTCACTTGAGTCTGAGGAGTCAGCAGGAGGTCTCACGAGAGTAGCCTTTTTGCTTATTATACTTTGAGTTACTAAGGGTAAGGCTTGCTTTCCTTTACCCCGGCCTCGAGAGGATTCTGCCCTCCCTTTGGGGTTGTCACCTCCACCATGGGAATGCACCATTTTCTGCAACACATGAGTAGTGAAATACAGTTAGGATTGGGTTTCAATCATTGGTTAAAGCATCACAGATGAAATGAAAATAATTCTTCTCAGAACAGCGCACCGCGGACCCCTTAAAAGTGAACGCGACCGCAAAATTCCCATCGCGTACTGCGTAAAAGTGAACGCGGCCGCGAAGAAGGCTGGCTTAGACTACTGACTCTCTGATCTTTCTCACATACGGACCGTGAAAAATTGGACGGAACCGTGAATGACCCATCGCGGACCGCGTAAAATTGAATGCGGCCACGAAGGCAACTGATAGACTCTCTGAAGTTCAAAAGCGCGGACCGCAAATACATGAACGCGGCCACGGAAGTCCAAATGCGGACCGCGTAAAAGTAACTGCGGCCTTGAACTCTTATCAATACTCAGTAATTAAAAGCTAGGGTATCGCGGACCGCGAAAAATTGAACGCGGCCGCATACCCTATCGCGGACCGCAAAAAATTGACCGCGGCCACGAAATTCAAAAGCGACTGGTACTGACTAACACTTAAAACTAAGGTTTTCACTAATTACCTAAGAATTGAAGAAATTGATCATGCAAAGTTACTAACCCCAGCCCCCATTTGGCATACAAACATTACCCACATGTATTTGAACAACAATTAAGCATTAATTTGACATTATGGTATGCATCTAACCCTAAGTAAAAAAGAAAAATTAAAAAAAGAGGAAAGTGTAAAATGATTGAGGAACCCCTATTTATACTTAGCAACTGTGGAACCCACCGCCTTACCTGAGCGTGCCATAAAATTTTGTCGTGGTCCGCGCTTTGTTACCTTATGTAGGCAGCTTCAAGCACATGAGTGTGGTCCGCGGAATATTAGTCGCGGCCGCAGAATTACCGCGATCCGTAAAAATTTGAACGTGACCACGGAATTACTGCGATCTGCGAAAATTTGAACGCGACCGCAAACTCTGAAGGATTTTTGACAGTCCAACTTCAGAGAGTTGGCATTTTGGTCTTTTCAGTTACGCGTCCGCCGACAAAAATGTGTGGTCGTGAAGTTCTCATGCGGTCCGTGAACTTCCAACACTTAGGCAAATTTTTCCCTGTCAAAATCCTGCACTGCACAACCAATTCCTACGTACACTTCACAATCAGTTAGTTCAAAACAATGCATATTCTAAGAAGAAAATCAAAAGAAATAAAAACACATGGGTTGCCTCCCAAGAAGCTCCTGATTTAACGTCGCGGCACGACGTATGTTACCATCATCACTTGAAATGGATCAAGGCCACAACGTGGCTATCATCAATCTTGCCAAGGTAGTTCTTCACTCGGTGCCCATTGACTCTAAAGATCTCACCATTCTTGTTTTTCAAATCTAGAGCACCGAAAGGAGTCACATGAACCACTTCGGAAGGACCACTCCACTTTGACTTGAGCTTCTTTCCCGGAAACATCTGTAACCGAGAGTTGAATAGAAGAACCAAGTCACCTTCCTTGAATTCTTTGTTCTAGATATATTTATCATGTGTCTTGTCCTTATATAAGTACGAGATGGAATAAGCATGGAAACGGAACTCATAAAGTTCATTTAGTTGCTCTACCCAGAGATTTGCATCTACATCTCATTCAAGGTTCAATTGCTTCAGCGCCCACATAGCCTTGTGCTCTAATTGAACCGGAAGATGGCATTCTAAGCCAAATACCAACTGGTATGGAGACATACCAATTGGAGTCTTGTAAACTGTTCTATAGGCCCATAAAGCATCGTCAAGTTTCCTTGACCAATCAGTCCGATTTGCGTTGACAGTATTGGATAATATGCTCTTGATCTCCCTGTTGGAGACTTCAACCTGTCCACTTGCCTGTGGGGTGATAAGGGGTTGACACCTTATGATTGGCACCATACTTAGAAAGTAAAGTGTCGAAGGCTCTGTTGCAAAAATGAGAACCCCCGTCATTAATGATAGCCCTTAGGGTGCCGAACCTTGTGAAGATATTTTTCTTTAAGAAAGCCACCACACTCTGTGCCTCATTGTTGGGCAAAGCCACAACTTCAACCCATTTAGAAACATAATCAACAGCAACAAGGATATAAGTGTTCCCACATGAACTCACAAATGGCTCCATAAAGTCGATGCCTACACATCGAAGATATCAATCTCAAGAATGGTGGTGAAGGGCATTTCATTCTTCTTGGAAATTCCACCAGCTCTTTGGCACTCATCACAACGCCTAAAAAGCTCGCTAGTGTCTTATTACAAGGTAAGCCAAAATAATCCACAACTTAGGACCTTTGTAGCAGTTCTCGCCCCACCATGATGACCACCATAGGGTGAGGAATGGCAAGTTTCAAGGATACTCAATTTCTCTTCTTCTGGAACACGTCTCTGGATAACACCATCATTAAAAATCTTGAAAAGATATGGCTCGCCCCAATAATAATCCAAGAAGTCCCGTTTGAGCTTCTTCCTTTGGTTTGAAAAGAACTCATCTGGGACAATGCCGGTCACAAGAAAATTAGCCATATCGGCAAACCAAGGCATCCCGGTCAAAGACTAGGAGAGGAGTTGTTCATCTAGAAATGAATCATTAATCTCAAGGCCATTATGGGGCCTCCCCTCCTCTTCCAAGAGGGACAAGTGGTCCGCTACTTGATTCTAACTCTCTTTTCGGTCTATGATTTCAAGGTCAAAATATTGTAGAAGAAGAACCCATCTCATCAACCTAGCCTTGGAGTCCTTTTTACTCATCAAATAACGAAGTGTCGCGTGATCGGTGTGCACAATCACTTTGGTACCCATGAGGTACGGGCGAAACTTTTCCATGGCGAAGACAATGGCTAATAACTCTTTCTTGGTCACCGTATAGTCGACTTGGGCATCGTTCATTATTTTACTTGCATAATAAACCGGATGAAATATCTTGTTGATTCTTTGCCCCAAAACCGCTCCTACCGCAACGTCGCTCGCATCGCACATGAGCTCAAATGGTAAGCTCCAATTGGGCGCGGTAATGATGGGAGTGGAACTCAACCTATACTTGATAAGCGTAAAAGCTTTCATCCAATCATCATTGAGCACAAACTTGGCATCCTTGTCCAACAACTTGCACAAGGGGTTCAACACTTTTGAGAAGTCCTTTATGAACCTTCAGTAAAACCCTATGTGACCAAAAAAGCTCCTCACTCCCTTGACGTAAGTGGGAGGAGGGAGTTTTTATATCACTTCAATTTTTGCGTTGTCCACTTCAATACCATTCTTGGAGATCTTATGGTCGAGTACAATGCCCTCCTCGACCATAAAGTGGCACTTCTCCCAATTAATCACTAAATTGGTCTCTTCACACTGGGCCAACACTTTGTCAAGACTATCCAGGCATTCTTCAAAGGAATCTCCCACAACACTGAAATCATCCACGAACACCTCTGAAGTCCTTTACTATATCCGTAAATATTTCCATCGTACACCGCTGAAAAGTAGCCGGTGCATTACACAAACCAAACGAGATCTGTGAGAATGCAAATGTGCCATATGGACAAGTGAAGGTGGTTTTCTCTTGGTCTTCAGGTGCAATGAGAATATGGTTATATCTGGAATACCCATCCAAGAAGAAATAATAAACACGTCAGACAAGTCCATCCAGCATTTGATCAAGAAAAGGAAATGGAAAATGATATTTTCGGGTCACTTTGCTCAGCTTCCTATAATCCACGCATACCCTCCAACCGATGACAGTTTTGGTGGGGATCAATTTATTTATATCATTTTTTATCATAGTCATGCCCCCTTTCTTTGGGACACATTGTACTGGTGAAGTCCATGAACTATTAGAAATGGGGTACACAACCCCTGCATCTAGCCACTTGATGATCTCTTTCTTGACGACCTCTTGCATGGACTTATTCAACCTCCTTTGATGTTCCATCGAGCGTTTGGCATCTTCCTCCAATATGATTTTTTGCATGCAAAAGGCGGGGCTTATACCTCGAATATCACCTAAATTCCAACCTATTTCCTTCTTCCTTATTTGAAGCACCGCAAGGGTGGAATCTACCTGCACGTTAGTCAAGCAGGAAGAAAGAATAACAGGTAATATGGAACAAGGGCCTAATAAATCATACCTGAGGTGTGAAGGCAAAGGCTTCAACTCCAATGTTGGTGGCTCCTCGATTGAGGGCTTTGTAGGTGGAAAACTTGTTGGTTGATTTCCCAATGCACACGCAAGTGTACGTGGTCGACAAGTAATATA